>JARHVA010002292.1:0-215000 GCA_037957365.1 Torreya grandis | reverse complement strand
ACTCTATAGTCATCAATTTTGCACCAAAAAACATCGCAGTTCATACACCTAATCAATTATATTCCTTACTTGTTATTATATATATAGGTTTTATTATATTTACTTCTTGAATTCTATTTTAACTAAGGACTGATTCATTGCATATTTTACAACAATCATAGTTTAGTGTTATGGCCTACATTCCAGACTGTTCTTCATAGGTAAGTTTTGGTACACATTTTTCCTTTTACTCTAGAATTTTCAATTTGTTGAATTACCATAATAAAATGGGTGAAAATGTAAACACATAAATTAAATTTAAGGTGAAATAGTGTACTTATGACCATTTATTATATGCACTTGTTCATGCCTCATTCCATGGTCTTTTGGCCACCCTTCAATTTTTTTGTAGATGACCCATTCCTAAAAGTAACTAATGATCTTAAAATGTGAATATTACTCATTAAAAATATTCTAAACTTATCTCATAACTGATCCATACTCCCATATCAATTATATTTACTCTTTAGATAAGGACACACCATTTCTACTATCCTGTTCCCCAATCATATCCAACTCCATTAACCACATCCTCAAGCCAAATAAAGACTAGTTTATGAAATTAAAACTAATGTAATGGATCATCATATACATTTATCAAGCCCAATATGAATTAATTCCTAATTTATCATTATAAGTCCATAATTTTAAATCATTTTTCATGCAAGAGGCTTACACATGGAAAATCACTAGAGCATCTAACTGCACACTGAGAGAAAATCATCTACTTTTTTCCAATATAGAATCATACAACCCTAGTATATCTAAGCTATGTTTGAATAAATTTTCAAAGTTTAGAATTCATAGTTGAATCATATAAATACACTATAATTTCACAAGTATTTATCATTACACCAATCTTTCACACACACCCCTGTAGCATCAGAGAATTACATGGAGTTTGATCCCTCTTCATGTTATTAGTATGTAGGAAACACTCAACATAATATGTGTTTATGTCTATCACAAATTCAACCACTAACCCATTTTTAAAATTTATTCCATTTATCATTAGTGGTTAATTGGGTTATGGTTACAAGATAATAATAGGTTACACAGTGGTTTTTATAGCAGATCGTGCATTAAAAGATACACACATAGGACTGATATGTGACAACACACATACTCATATTTTCATAGATATTTAAAACCATACATGATGTTAAAACACCCTAAGGACAATAACACACTACACCCCTATTTAATTCTATCAGCCTTTAATATAGATAAATTGAAGCCTTATTCTCAATTCAAAATCATGCAACATAATCACATAGTCAAATTTCCATTTTTTCTTAGTTTTTCATTTTTAAATTTCCACATAGTTAATTTTTATTTTTTATTTCCCCTTTTAGCACATTTTTAGATATAGTAAGTTCCAAATCAATTTGTGTCATTTATTTAATATTTGTGTCACTCTTATTTTATGCAATATTTTTTATAATTAGGCAATTAACTTCTATCTACCAAAATTAGGATAAAATAACTATGTTGTTTCCACTAAGTTTTAAATACTACACCTTATGTTGGTTTTATGACCTCCCATTCCAATTTTTACATGCCTTTAATCCTTTGTTTTATTAATTATTCACACACTTTTTAATCATAATTAGTGATAAAATGCCATATGCTCATAATATAAACTTTAATCAAGGACCAAAAGTGCCCATCAATGAATATGTGCTTTGTTATAAGGATATGATATCTAAGATGACAAATCCAATAGATAATAATGAATTTTAAGACATGTAAGCAAATATTTCCCCAATACATGAGTCTATTATGTTTAAACACTTTCTATATTTTGATGGTTTATTCAATACAATCAAACACCATGAATTTAAACTCCTTACTATGAATATGCTAAAGTAAAAGTTTAACCCTCCAACTACTTTTGGTGTAAATTTTTACAATAAACCAATTTTTAAATTCAAATCAATTGAGACTAAGAATGAATAAAAAATAATAGTTAATGCAATGCCATAATCTACTCATTGGCATATCTTATTATCTCCTTAAAGGAGGTAGTTTTTCACTATTACCTAAACCCCCTCATAACACACTAAAAAATTTAATTGAGTGAAATATCATATCTCTTTCACCCAAAAAAGAGGTTGATATCAATAAGGCACCATCTAATGGATTTGAAAGTAAATCATACTATGATTATCATATATGTGTATGGAATTAAACTAATATATGTAATAACATGCAACATAAGATACAAGCTTTGACCAATCATCATATTATTGGGATCCACAATATCAATACATTAGTTCAAGATTTAGGAGCATATATGATTCCCTTTATTCCATAGATGGTTCTAAATTAAACACAAGCATACTTTCATACTATAAAATACATTCCAAAAGATACTATGGTTACTAAAATTACATGGCATATGAAGGATTATATTTTCTATTATGATTACGATGGATATTTTTTATGAGTGTTTTAAAAATCAATAGATGGGGATTTATCCCTCTCATTTTAAGATTGTTGGAAGTATTAGATTTATAGCTAAGATCATGGGATTAACAAATGCACATGATGGAGTGATATCATGAATCAATAAAGTAAAGATAATAATGAAGATGATAGTACTTGAAATCATGCATAAGAAAATATTAAAAAGTAATGAGAGTAAATAATAAAATACTCCATATCATCCTCGGTGATAAATATAAAGGTCTAAGTTACATATATGTGAGGAAGAGAGATAAAGACCCCACATTCCAATGAATGTGGGACAATATTACCTAATGACCTAGCTACCCCAAGCAATATAATGATCTATGTAGACAAAACCCATAGGATAAAATTATACAGTAAACCCCCCCCCCCCTCCCACCTTAAGTGTAGCTTAGGTGGGTTGGAGAATTGGGTCTCAATAACTAGGTCAGATAAGCTACCTAACTACATAGAAATTATCCCTAATATCCTAAAAAATATGGATGATGTGTGCCTCTACAAAGAAGAGAGAAGGTAATAATAAAAAATTTCATGGTAAATGTTGTAATAGGTCCCTCTACAATAAATTTTGTATCTTCCTTTTAGAATAAAGAAACCCTAAGATGTCAAACTAATGAATTCCCACTCAAGTGCAATGCAATTATGAATCATGATGTAGATGTCTAGAAATTTCTCAAAATTCTTCATGTTAATGCTTTAATATGTCAAAGTCTGATTAGGAATCATAGGCCTAACTATAAAATATCATAATAAGGAAGCATACAATGGATGAGAGAAAACACGAGGGTTTATAAGTACCCTAATTACATCCAAAGAAGAAGATTGGCATATAACATTCAATGAAAGAATGTCCATGGGAATAATAATTCATGGCTCAACAAATTTTGACACTAAAGATAGGTCTATATATGAATCACTCAGATATACATAATGAATGTCCATAGGAACATATAATTCATCGATACTCTAAATGTGTATACTCTCACTGGAATAAATAATGTCCTCTAAAATGTAAGTCTGTGAAGGCTCTATGAGAGTAATAATATGCAAAGGAATAGATTTAAATTATGAAGTGGGAAATATAATATTTGGAAGAATATCATCTTATAGTGGGGGTTCTATAGAAGGAAGAAAACTATCCACCATATATTTGTCATCACAAGAAATAGAAGGAAGAGGAGAGACTATAATAGTCTCAAAAGAGACAATAGGAAAAAGAGGAGGAGATGTGACATAAATCATAGTAGGATCCCTAAAAAGACTATAAAGAGTGCTCCAAATAGTGAAGGGACACTTTATGTGATCCACATGGTGGTTTACATACCATGAAATGTGTATCAATAAGTGACCATAGACATAGTCACAAGAGTTGGCCCAATCATCATATTAACTTGGTTCAATAGTAGGAATCTATCAATAAGATTGGAATAAGGTCTTGATATGTAATTGAACATTTCATGTACACTCCCCATGATGCATAATTGGTCTTCCCAAGAATGAGAATTGGTGTAGACTCAAGCTTCCTCCTTTGAAGTCTCTCAAATAGAGACATCATGACTGAGAAAAGACACCAAATAAGTGTAAGACTACATAGTATATTCCGTAATGATGATAGAATATTTCATGCTGATGAATGGGACATCTAATATAGATGAGAACACATATAAGTGAGAAAATAGTGCATCAATCAATATAAATAATGCACTCTCAAAATAGGGATGTCGGGCATAACTAAAAATGCATTCATGCATTCATGTGTGAGCAATCAATGCATGAGATATAATATAAAAATGAAAAGGCCCCATAGCATAGGAAACCCCCAAAATATATCAATTTATATCTTTCATTAATTTAAAAAATAAAAATACTAATGGAAAGAGGACGAAAAACATTCACTTTTGAAAAAGATGGCACTCAATTCTAAGTTGTTAATCAAGAGTTATAACAGATTACATTTCCTATCATTAATGGCCTATTTAATGAATTTATGCTAGTAGTTTAAATGATTTACGGGGTTAAACACAAAACATGGCTTGTAACCACTCATTGGAATTAGAACTGAACCATGGTCTTCCTCAAGTCAACTAAAGTCAAAAATAACCCTCGTACTTTCCCCTATGTGTTCTCAAGTGAGAAACAAAGCACTTAAGGCAAAATAAAAACAACTATTTAAAAAAACCAATTAAAATATGACTATTTTTTAAATGATTTTAGGGAAGAATTTAATTTTTTCATATTTTTATTTAGAAAAGAGGATGAGATTTGAGTGTCACCATGAGGAGAATCTCCAACAAGGAATCCATGTAGTCTTTCTAGACGAAGAAGAATGGAAAGACTAAGGTGGTAGAGAGTAAATTGTTATCAATTTAGATTTATATGGAGTCCTAGATAAATATAGACCAAGATTAGGTGTTAAGGGAGGTTGTGTGGCAACTTCATGAAATGTCAATAGTCTTCACCTTCATGCTCAATTAAGAGGCTAAGAGTACAAGTCACTCATTCAAGAGATTGCCCATGTTCTCATTAAAGATTCAACATAGATCTAAGAGTTATCAAACCACAAAGGGATGGCCTCTGATAGATCTTTAAAACATTTTTTTGACTGATACAAATCATATACAATATTATTCTATTTGACATAGGCCAAAAAATAACACAAATGAATGATATGTCGTATGGTGTTTTTCAGACATAAAAAATTCTAATCAGATTTAATAAAAAACCACTATCTCAAAGTAAAGCACCATGGAATTTTATTTTGGGAATCCAATTGTAGTGTAATCACATCTTGATTTCAAACATCCAAACATGGTTTATCATTCACAAGGTGCCTTTCAATTCAAATTATCCACCTGATGGAATGAATGCCAATGTGGAGTCGCTTCTCTAAGTTAAATATCATAGATCTACACCAAACAACATATACGACCAATATAATTTACATAAAAAATACCAATAAACATAATGATAAAATTCTAATGATAATGGCAATGTGTTAGCTAACAAGAAGCAATCAAAATTTGATTACAAATATTAAGAAAACTATGAATGAAGCACCTAGATTTGCAAATTTTCTCTCAACAAGTTATATGATAAGACCATATTAGATCTCAAGATTTCATTAAAAAAGCATCATAACCAACCAACCAAAGAATCATGAATGTGGTTTGGCATCAGATACCATATTAGAGTTGTATCCAAGGTCACTGGATCATCGAATGCACATGATGGAGTGATCTCATGAGTTGAGCAAGTACACATCACAATGAATCTTCTAATAAATGAAAACATGCATAAGAGAATATTACAAAGGAATGAGAGTAAATAATAAAATACTCCATATCATCCTAGATGATAAATACAAAGGTATAAGTTACATATATAATAGGGAGAGAGATAAATACCCCACATTCTAATGAATGTGGGATGATATTCCATAATGACCTAGCTAATTTAAGCAAGTTAATGATCCGTGTAGACAAAACCCATATGATAAACATATACACCAATAGGAAGTAATCTAGGGTATGAGTTAGGTATTCAACTTTATAGATAACCATATGGTGGAATAGTAGATAGAGTGACATAAATTATTTAAATATTTTTAGATGTAGGCATTTGATTAATAGTGCCAATAAAGCATTCCATAGATGAAGGATGAAGTTTGCACAATGGGAAATACACTAAGTTGACACATCAAATATAAAAAATTGAAAAATAGAGGGATAAAGTAGGTTATGAAATAATGTATTTCATATATCTACAAATACAAAATCATTAAAATCAATCCAATAAGATGAAATGTATTTTTAGAACCAATATCCACCCTAATTTAGTTATAACTCAGATTAGAAAGATATAGTTTTCAATCTAAAGGAAAATAACTTATTAAAAATCTTATGGAATCAACCTAAAGAATATTAACTCTTAATAAATAATCATTATACATTTTATCAGGGATTAATATGATATTGAGTTTGATGCACACTAGGTAGCTAGACTAGTTGTAAGATACACCTATCTATTTCTAAAATAATGAAATGTGTTCACATACTCAAGTTGCTCAATGGAATATGCTAATGAATGATATATAACTAGGAAAATTAAACAAAATAACACATTACATAGATCTCATGAGCTCTTTAAATGTGTATTATTATTATTATTATTATTATTATTATTATTATTATTATTATTATTATTATTATCATCATCATCATCATCATCATCATCATCATCATCATCATCATCATCATCATCATCATCATCATTATTATTATTATTATTATTATTATTATTATTATTATTATTATTATTATTATTATTATTATTATTATTATTATTATTATTATTATTATTCCCTTTGGGAGACTTGTAAATAGATTTAACCAACTAACATAATAGTGTAGGGGATATAGCTGGCAAGTCAACCCTTATAGAGTATTATGAAATGAATATATACAGATCCAAGCAATTTATTTCTCATTACCATAATAGAATTTTTTTATATGATCATAATCACATCTAGTAAGGATAAAAGATAGCATGAGGACAAGATATTATGATCAAATGTTATCCCATGCTAGAACCACTCAGATGTATGATGATTTGTTTAGGATTTTTTGTGGGTACCACCAAAAATCCTTAAGATCCTTTTTCCCCTTGAACCTTTTATTGTTTTTTGTCTTTCCATTTTTATATTATGATCCCATCATGTGTTCACTAGTTTGTATAGTATGAGGTGGCATGAATATCATGTTTAATGTGACTACCACCAATGTTCTAAGATGTGCCAAAGTTTTGAGATGTTGCCAAGGATCTAAGATACCACAAGAAAGATATGGAAAACTATGTAGTGATATGAATACTTGGATTATTTTCACATAAGATTTTTATTTCACACTTGGATACATTGTTAATCATTATGATAAAACATATATATGGCATAAATAATATTATCATTAATATTAACATATGAAAGCTTTGGAAAATAACTTGAACTCTAAACATTTTCTAAGTTGATTAAATTTTACAAGTTTGTAACTAAATTATTCTTAATGGATAATGTAAATAAAATGTGGGTCTTAATTTTGAGGGAAATGGGGGTGTGTTGATGACAAAAAAATAGTATTTTTTTTGTGTAAATACTAAAAATTATTAAAAATCATGACTCATAGTTAAGATTTGAAGATACACCCAAACCACTTGTAAAATTTAAAATTATAAGTTAACATGTAATTTTGGTGATGATTACAATTAAAACTTCAAATCGAGCATCATACCTAGGTGTGCAATAAATCAATTGTTGCCTACCATAGGCTTAGGTAGAGTGACTATGAGATCATCAACTTCGAGACAAAACTTATGATGGGAATTTTATCACTTTATTTTGATTTTAGGCTCACAAGGGATGGCATAGGCATTATTATATTTATAGCTTGGTTTCCATAGCTCTAATATAGATATCTTTGGTTCCATTCTAGGCCTCATTCCACTACCAGCCATGTGAGAAAGCCTACAATGTAGGTTACCTAAATCACCCTTTCCCAAGCAAAAAATGCTTCTTATTATGGTGTTTATATTTTTATTTTGCATTGATTTTGATTTTATTTTAACCAAGGGGGTTGGGATCTAATGCCAATAGGTAGAGGGATTTGTCTATAAGTTCAATCGAAGCATCTTTCTAGAGTCATCAACCTTTGTCCATGTAGTTCATTAGATATTTGTAAGTGTAGGAAAGACTCATATATGATAAATCAACATTATTCAACTCATTAATAGATTTTTATTAGTCCAAAATTAAAAAATAACATATGATTTTAATATATCATCTTGGTGTAAACTCATATCCTTCCTATTTATCCAAAATTCGAAAACATGAGAGTACCATAGAATAATTCATCCACCAATTAGTCTTAAATAAGAAGGTAGTGACAAGGATACAAGCTTCAATAATGTCACATGAAATATTTGTCTACAAGGATTTTTTAGGAACTACATATAATGAAATAAAAACTATTATAGAAAGTAGGAGATAACATCTAACTAAGAAAACAAAGCATCTAACTAACAAAGTAGTAAAGAAATAAAATAAAACTACCTACCAACCTTAAACACGATTAAACTTGTAACTTATGTTATTCAAAAAACACCTATGAAGATATAATGGATAAGTAATTCTTAAAATACCTCCCATTCACTAGATATGCTAGGTTTTGGTCCTAAAGATATTTTAGTCTGAATGTATTTCTATCGAGTATCTCTACAATTTAAAAGGGTCATATCCATAGTGTTGATAACTTGTCATGTTTCCCCTTCTTCTGATATGTTTTGTCTCATAGTAGGACTAATTTTGAGGTCATGAAGGCCTTTACATGGGATATTTTATTAAACTATCTCTTGAAATGATTTGATGATTGCTAAATTTTTGAATAGATTTATCACATGCATCTTCAATCTATACAATGATTAATAATATGGACTGAACAATCTCATCATCTTTCATGTATTCTAACATGAACTGATACATTATCAATTTGAGGATGATAGGGAATATTAGTTCTTGACCATATATGACCATAAAATTATATGTCTTAAGGGTCTACTTGGCATGATTTATGTCCACCCATATTGCATACTTCAACAAAGAGTGTCATTATCTAGGCTTACTATTAGTTGATTTCTTGATTGTATTGATTAGATTATTATTGGTTGACTCAAAAATTCTATTACCTTTAGGGCAATAGTTGGAAGAGATATTTATCATGATTGCATCAACATAGTCCCATTCATTGAATTCTATGAATTGGAAAGCAAGAATATTGGTATAAACTAATGAGATTAGTGTACCAAACTTGGTGATAATTTATTCCTAAAGGAATTAGATGACATCAATTTATCTATAGTTCTTTATGGCAACAATTTCAACCCATATTGTGTAGTAGTCTATCACATTTAACAAGAACTTGTGCCCTAATGATGAGTTGGTATTTATTATGCAAATGGAATCTAGTCCCCATTAGGTAAACAAGTGGATTTAATTAATAGTTGGAGTGGTATAGTTAGATGAATTTTTCTATTGGTAAAAACTACACATGTTTGTGCACATATTTGAAAAATGTAGGTCAGTAGGTTCTAGCTCTTTTAATTTTGTGGGTTTTTATGTTACCCAAAAGGTGCATGTTCCCAATCCTCTCATAGAAATGGCCTAATAAATATCATGCTTCTTCTTTCAATATGCACCTTGTGTATATCCCTTCATAGTTTTTATGGTATAGTATTCCTTTCTTTATCATGTAATGGGCATATTTCAACCTGAGGTCCCTTTTTGCTTTTTATTTAACTTAGTGGGATACGTCCCTTTTCGAATATAATGTATTACATTTTCATATCAATAATTTCCTCAAATTTGGGCATGATTGAGTTATACAATGTTAAGTATAATATTTAGTTCTAAGATTAGTTGGATGAGGCTTTTGCCTTTGAACATTCTAGTTGATCTATGTTTTAGTTCAAAATCTTATAGTTTATCCATCCATTTACATTTGTAATCCCCTGGTTCATTTTTCTCTAGCATGAGCTCAATTATGTGACCAAGAATGATAACATAGACCTTAATCTATAGTATATAATGCTTGAATTTCTTGACATCCTTGACTAGAGTGTAATCTTATTTATCTATTATTGATTATTTGAGTTTAACATATTTGAGGTTGGTCCTCATGAAAACTATGTGGTGTTCACTTTAATATACCTTATGGGTGATTACCAAAAAATAGTATGGTTTGATGTGAATGAATACAAGTGAAAGTCCATGAAATATAGATTGATTAGGACTGGAGACTAAGTGATGGATTCTTTGATGTTTTTGAATGTCACCTTAGATTCAAGTGTTCATTAAACTTGGGAATCTTATTTCAACATCACACTTAGTGGTCTAATAATTTATGTGAATCTAGAGATAAACTTATGCATAAAATTAATTTTTCCAAAGAAATATTTTAATTATATTTTGTTATTGGGAAAATAGATTTGGGAAATGGCATCGACCATATTCAGATCAATGGAAATTCATTCCATTTATATTATGCATCCAAATAGTTTACATTCTAGAATGTCTAATATTCTTTTATTTGAATTTATAGAGATTTCATACATCTTTCGAGGACTTTCTAGAAATGGTCTACATGATGTAACCTACTTTTAAAAAAAAGGTCAAGTCGTACATGTATATAATGATGCATTTACCAATTAATTCATGGAACATAGCTATTTTATGTTAAATGGGTTAAAAAAACACACTAATCAAAATAAAACCTTTTAAATGCAATATGACAATATTTATATTTAGGCAATGTAATACATTATTTTGACAATACATTCATTTAATCATGTGAAATATATGTAAGGGATAAGAGAGAGAATATCTAGTTTGTTATTTTGTTTCAGAATTTTAACATTTCTTATAACCCCATCAGTCATGTAACCTATCTATGTGTTCCATTTATTTAGGATTGTGATTGTTTTCCTTCCTTAGACACTTTTTATATCTTTGAACACCTGTGTCAATTTTAATTTCCTCCTCTAGACATTTCTGTCCTATCCAAAATATAATATATTATTTGTATCTATCCATTGTGATTTTATATTTTTTACCTTTCTCTTGATGTCTTTGGATCATAAACACAAGTTCGCTCTTTGTAAAATGATCATAACCCTAATTTATTCACACTTGGAGTGATTATGTGGAAAATGAGTTAGTGGGCTCACAGTGTTGAGCTTCCCTATGGACACCTTTGTCAATGGGTTCTTCCTACATAGCCAATACTTGGAAGAGGGCCTCAAACTTATGTAATTCTCACCTACATGTCAGATTGTGTGTGTAAAAGGATGCAATGTGTGATAAGTATGGACATTTAGTAACCTAGATTATAACTTGGAAAATATGGCTCATGGGTTATTCTTTGAATTCATCATAACTATCTAAATACTCCTTCTATTCCTAATATGAAAATAGGGATGAATAGGGTAGGTTTGTTCACTTTAATGAATGAATGAGTGTTTTTTGGTATATTTTCTTATGAATTATATGTGGTTTTTAGGTGAAGAATGAATGAGGGTTGATCTTTTATATGTACCAATCCATTTTGAAAATATCTCACACTGAAGCACTTAGGCTAACCTTTAGGATAGGTTTGATTTGAAAATTTGATGGATTTTAGGCACTAGACACTTTTTAGGATAAGTGGACACATTTATTGATGTAGGTGTTTGTTTGGGATGCAAGTGTCCAAGAAGCCGTAAAATAGGTAAATGTCTCCAAAACTAGAAATGAAGGATAATAATCAAGTTTATAACTTTTTACATAATATAGAAGGCCTGCTCATTAAAATAACAATGTTTGAACTAAGAGATAAGTAATTTAGGCATAAAGAGATAGTGAACATGAGCATTTCTCTATAAAGGGTATGTTTATAAATAAAATGTACAACCATGATGCATATTTTCCAAGTGAACAAGATTAGATTAATACATAAATCAAATTTTAGTATCTACATTGGCCCCTCTTTAATCTCATGATTAAATTACTAGTTTAAATGAAAGAAATGCATACATGGGTGTGTACAACACACTATATCTTTGTGTGATTCCAACTTGAGTTTTTTTCTAGTGATTGACCTAAAACAAAGATGATGTTACAATATATAATAAATGTATGAAATCTAAGATTGAAGGAATTTTAAATGCTTAAAAGTTAAAGATGAAGGTTAGGAGTACATATGTGTATTGATGCAACCAAATTGACTTTTAGAAATTTGATTTGAAAAGATGCCTAATTCTGAAGAATTGAATCTACGATTAGGATAAATCTAGACTTACAAGTGCATATATATATATATAGGATTATGCATGACCCCAACCTTGATGTAAAAGTGATTTTTAACATGTCCATGTAGTTTTTCAAATCTCAAGAATGCAACCAAAATATGTGCATGATTTAGTGATTGTCAATGATTTAATCAAGTCAAAATATATATCTGTTGAGGGTAGATGGTTTAGTAAAAGCCCAACCTATAATTATATTAAAGTTAGATGATTTAGTTAAGTCTAACTTATCAGTTTTGATAAGATTGATCTATTTAATCAACTCAACCTTCCAAAAGTGAACCAACTACTACAATATATTAGCTCAATAATAATCCATAAAGTCCAACCTGGGTATAATAAAATTCCTTAGCATTATTTTAAATTTGTAAATTGTTATATTTTATAATTTTAGGTGCCATTTTCATGGCATATGAACCTCATATATTTCTCAAATTAAAACATAGGTATAGTAATAATATTGATATATAGAGTTCTTCCACAAATGTGGATCTATATCATATAATGTGAAATATGGTGAATCTAAAATTGGTACACGTGTGAAGAACATGTTTTCATAACATGGCCCCACTATATATTGGATACACTTTTAGAACTAGTGTAAAATTTCGAGAACATGTTCACATAACATGCCCCCACTATAATCTAAAAACTAGTATAAATGTGAATAACATGTTTCTAAAACATCCCTCCACTATAATCTATAGAATTTGAGATAGTGTAGAAGTCATGCCTATATGTCATGGCCCCACTAATATGACCCCCATTTTGAGATGATAGGAAGTAAAATATAGAATTTATCTTACCTTAAAAGGATAATATAGCTATATACATTTTGTATCGATCATGTAAAATAGAGTGATTTAACCTTTTAGGGTTTTAAAAGTGTAAATAATAAGATAGATTAAAGGGATGAGATGTCTAAACGAGTTAAATAATATGCAATAATTAACCACTAATTTTTATGGTGTTGAATTCATTTGAATTTCTAAAAATAGTAATAAATATGCATAAATAGAGACTTATCTAGAAAGTGACCATCATAGATGATCTAGATTTTAAAAATGAGGTTATGGTTAGGTCTGATTATCATCAATAAGGTCCAAAGACCTGATTGTCCACTAGATGGTAATACCCCACCTAGATAGTACTGTCATACTACTATAGTATCCTCATAGTGGCATTAGTGTCCTCCTTACATGACTATTCATATTTTATGGGAGCACCTACGCTTGTATTTGTAGGTCTTATTCATGCACATACAAAATATGAGAATATGTATTATGCTTATAAAATGTGATTTAGTGTGTAAACCATAATCCTCCTTAGAATTATGAAATGAGAAATAAATGTGTGTTCATTACTAGGATAAGCTAGAAATCCTCAACACCCTCTATGAAGAGAGTTTCCTACATACTAATACTTTGAGGAGGGATCAATCCCGATGTAGTTTTCCCACCTATTGTTTGGTGCAAGTGCAAGTGAAAGCTAGAATGTGAGTGGTCTTGAATTCCTTGAATGTGTTTGAGATTTGAAATCTTTGAAATATGGACTTAAGGCAGTGATAGATGGTAGTATGTAGAAGTAAGGAAAATAATTGATCAAATACCTTAATTTTCTCAACTTATTCCTTATTTGGATAGGCTTTTGTATCTATTTTTCATCTAATGAATAGATGCCAAATAGTCTTGCATTTATAGAGATTTGTAACTTGTATGGATGATCAATTATACTTAGGTTGACCTTAGGAGGGGCACATGTTTGAAAATGTGTCCATTCAAAAGAGTTATATCAAGGGACATTAGTTCCCAATTGGGGACACTAGCACCATGTGGATTTAGTATCCACAATATGGCATTAATGTCCATATAGTAGACTATTGGGAACATTAGGTTGAGATCTAGGTTATCCTATGACTAAGTTTGGGATGATAGAAGATGCCTTAAATCTTTACAATGGCTATAAAAGTGTGGTAAAATGCTCTATGATAGTTTTATGGATAAGGTAGGAATAGGGTAATTCAATCAACACTCTTAGCATCCCAATACCACTTTTATTTGATTACATTTTCCCCCCATTTATGATAGAAAAGTAGAAAATAAAAATGATATTATAAAGGAAAAAGAAGCATATTTGGACTTACCTAGGAAGTGAAGCCCATGTAGCTAAGTTTGATTATGTGAAATGGGTCTACATATGTGAAACATGATCCAACAGGACCTATATTGAAATATACAAAAATTATTCCTTATTTAAGATATTATCAAAAGTAAAAGACTATGCTGAATAAAGTAACTGATTAAATATAATTAAAGAGACATGAAAGGAATGAATACACCTACTTAGGTACATGAACCAATGTATAAACCTAGTGATATCCTATGTGTGTGAGGGTATATAGTGATAAAATCATTTAATAGCTTAGATTGAGATGATAGCTTGCTTAATCCTTATATGTGTGGCTTAATAACTTAATCCATTTTTGACTCCATCATTGCCCACCCTTACTCGATGGATCATGATTTGTGAATAAGTTGGATAAGATTATAAGTGTGTTTAACCATCTCATGTGGGTGGATCAAGAACTCAATTAGGCCATGACTCTATCATTTCCCACCCATGTGACATAGATTCATATGAAACTATACTACATGAAGTGATGAAATTATTTAATTTGGAATATCTAACTGTGTATGTTGGCTCCATAGCTAGTTGGGTACATTAAGTGGCTCTAGGCTACTCAAGAATGCCAACCACTACAAATGGAGTAAAGCATGACATTAGTGACAACTTGGAATATGATAGCAAGTGTATATAATGTAGATAATGACATGGAGCTTCCCATTCCATCTAATCAACCTATGTGTAACTGAGTATTTGAAAATTATGTGTCACACACATGCCCCCAATCTGATATCTAAGTATACTAATTGTGAACTAAGTATGTAATATTGTATCTATGTAACTTAACTAAATGTGGGAGTGATCATGTTGTGCATTATGCCACCAAATTTGAGAAACTAGTATGAATCTAAGCTAAAATAAGTATATCTAATAAAAATCTAAACATAATTGTCAAACATGTGACTTTACCTTTATAAATATGTATTGTACATGGTTTACTAGTCTCGCTAATATGGACTATCTTGAAGTTAGGGCTATTGGAAAATAGTTCCATGTAGTGGATAGTAGTTTCATATGGTGATAGTGTCCCAATATGGGTGCTAATGTCCACCTAGTTTGAAATTTGGGTGACTGGACTACTTCTTATGTCCCTATTTTTTCCTATGTCTAACTTGTGTTTTATTTTTGAAATTGAGCCTGTGTGCTAAAAATGATTTATGAATTAAAAAGTAGGAACTTGATCTTTGTAATTAACCACTATGAATTCCCTCTCTTTTGAGGTTAGTTTTGAAACCTATGTAATAACTATCCTCAGAATAAGTATCCCTATAAAATGTGTTATCCAAATCATATATATGATAATTTCATGATATTCCAATATAATGTGTTAACATAACACTAGGATGTAAAAGTATCTAAGTAAAAGTGGTAATGTAAGATGTATGTTGTAATCTAGCATTGCATAAGGGTGTCAAGATAGATGTAATCAATGTGTATAACATAAAATTTGAGTAGCTACCAAATTAGGAAGGGTAGATGCATGAGGTCCCTCGTGTAATCAAAAAATGATGTGTAACAAGAAAATACAAGTGTCATGGTGAAAAAGCATACATACAAACACATGAGGAATGAAAAAGTAGGAGAATGAAACACAATACAATGGACATGGGCATATGTCACTAAATATAATAATGAAGACATATATGGACATGTTCAAATGTCCACATATGCAATTAACAAGCACTTTGGCTTAGATCCACATATAAGGACATGCTCAAATATCCACATATATAATCAAGAAAGAACACATAAGGGATATGGGCACATATCCAAGGCATACAAAAATATAAGTGGCTTAGAGGAAAATAATGATGACATATTAAAATTCACTCAAAGATGGAAGAATCATGAAAAACATAATCATATCTAATCTAGGAAAACTAGAAATGAAATAATGTATAACTATATAGTAAAAATCTATGTAGATGCTAAGATGTACATATGTTGAGTCTAACTAGTGATAGTTAGAAAAAAATCTAAGAAATGAGTAGAAACGATCAATATCAAGATATATCAATGTGAAAAATATGATTTATATTATGTAAGGATAGAACTTGGTAGTAGCAACTATGTATGATATGCCCCTGAGTGGGTAGATGTATCAAATCAATAAACTTGGATCAATGTGTATGCCCCCAGTGTGTAGATGATAACAAGTCTGGATCAGTGTAGTGGACTAAAGTCCTATATGTAATCTACAATCATTAGAAAATAAAAAGTGCTTAAAATATAATGTATAGTATGTAAGGATAGAACCTAGTAGTAGCAATTGTGTATGATATGCCCCTGAGTGGGTGGATGTATCAAATTAATAAACCTGGATCAGTGTGTATGCCCCTAGTTTATAGATGATAACAAGTCTATTTTAGTGTAATGTATTGGAGTCATATATGTAATCTAAAATTACTCAAAAATAAATACTGAACCATATGTGTATGAAAAGAATTCCCTATACTCAGATAGCTAATATATGTAATATCTAGCATTTAGTAGAAATCTAAAAATAACAATGCATATAAGCTATAAATTTTGTAGTTTCCTATGTAATATTTGAATGTTTTTATATTTTTTGAGATATACGATATGTACAATCAAATAAAAATAAACTATGTACAAGGAGTAAGGGAGAATAAAGTATGTACAAGTAAAATGATAGTGAAGAGTGCATTGTTTATATGTAGAATCTCCTTAGATGCATGATGTTTAATTTTTTTTTTACTACCTTTCCATCAAGTGAAGAAAGATGATATAATTTTAGGCTAATATTTTTTATGATGATGGATGGTATGATCTAAATTAGTTTAAACTTTTCTTTATTTTCTTCTTTGGCATTAACTGTTAAGGTGTGGAGTCTAAAAGCTTCACATATGAGCGCATTTGACAGTTTCGGGTTTACACAGTCACTGGCGTTGATCAGGAGTGAGTCAGGTTTAGTTGAAGAGATGCCAGCATTGGCAGAGGATCGGCCAATGTTGGTCACAGGCAAGCAGGCAGGAACCGACGTCGGTTACCTGTGCGTCCAGAATGCTATTTTTGAGGATAGAACTGAGTGTTTGCATGATGAGTTTAAGCCTTAGTCTTAAGTTTGCATTTTTATTATTAGTAAGATTGTTTTTAGAGCCCTTGTTTAAGAGGCTTAACTATTGGTTATAAGTTCATGCTCAAGTCTCCTAATTCTATATGTAGAATTAGATCTTCTTAGCTTAGTGTGGTTGTAGTAGTTCATTGTATGTGAATGTTGAAGAATAGTATAGAGTTGTATCAATCTAGGTTGTTGGAGTTGATTGTACTTGAGAGAGAGAGCTCTTGAGGGATAGAGATCTAGAGAGAGATCTTGTGCATCTGAGAGAGGTGTGGAAGAAAGAAGTTTCTTCAATTGTATTCCTTCTGTAAAGAGTTTAATACAAGTTTTCAGGGTGGTTTCTTGTATCTCTTATTCTTTGCTATTATCTGATTCTAGTTACTCATCTATCGGATTTAATTCCATGGTTTATTGATTTCATAAGTGTAATCATATTGTTGGTTGATCCCCAACAAGTGGTATCAGAGCCTTGGTTGTAGGTTTAGAGTTTGATATCCAATAATTGGTATCAAAGCTCAGGTTCACTAACAAGTGGTTCAGATCTATGTAGTGCGTATTGATTACAGGTTGCTCACAGGAGTTTCTATAGGGATTTCTATTTGAGTGGGAGAAGCAATGGTAGAAGAAAGTAAACTGAGAATGGAGAAGTTCAATGGAAAAAATTATCAACATTGGAGGATGTAGATAGAGGACTATCTGTATCAGAAATATCTTTACTTACCATTAGGTGGGATTGCAAAGAAGCCCACAGACATGGATGATGAAGAATGGGAAGTTCTTGACAGAAAGGCTCTGGGGTCTATAAGACTGATTCTAGCATCTACTGTGATATCTAATTTATCACAAGCAAAAACAATGGTAGAGTTGATGACCACTTTAGCAAATTTGTACAAAAAACCCTCAGCTTCTAATAAGGTATATCTTATGAAGCAGCTATTTAATTTGCATATGCAGGAAGGTGGATCTATATCTAATCACCTGAATGATTTCCATGGTATTGTAAATCAATTAAGTTCAGTCAAAATTGTATTTGATGATGAAATAAAAGCTCTTTTAATATTATGTTCTTTACCTGAAAGCTGGCATAGCTTAGTAATGGCAGTTAGAAATACTGCATCTGCATCAAATATTTTAAAAGTAGAGGATGTTGTTAGTGTTATCTTGAATGAGAAAATTCATAGGAAAAGCACAAAAGAGACATCTGGGAATGATTTAAGTTTTGAGAGCAGGGGAAGGCAAAAAGAGAAGAGCAAGAAAGGGAGATCAAGATCTAAGTCTAAGGGGAGAGGTAGATCCAAATCCAGAAATGGCAGGAAGCCACAATGCTAGAATTGTGGAAAGATGGGGCACATAAGCAGAGATTGCTGGTCAAAGCCTAAGGAGGACAATCAGCACGAAGGAAAAGAAGAAGCAAAGGTTGCAGGTATTACACAAGATGCTTTAATACTCTCCTTGCATAATAATATAGAATCTTGGGTATTAGATTCTAGTGCATCTTTTCATGCTAACCCTAATAGGGAATATTTCTGTGACTATATCCATGGAGATTTTGGAATAGTGTATCTAGGGGATGATGAGCCTTGTAAAATTAATGGCAAAGGTAAAGTGTAGCTGAAAATGCAGAATGGCAACACATGGGTGTTGAGAGAAGTTATGCATGTTCCTAGCTTGAAGAGGAATTTGATTTCTGTAGGAAAGTTAGGGGATGAGGGTTGTACAGTAACTCTCACAGCAAAATCTTGGAAGGTGACCAAGGGTGCACTTGTTATGGCTAGAGGTAAGAGAGTAGGTACTCTCTATTTGTGTAATTGTGTTACTAACAATTCTCCTTCTGTATTATCTACTTCAGATGTGGATGCAAAATTGTGGCACTCAAGGCTTGGCCACATGAGTGAGAAGGGGATGTCAATTCTTAAGTTTAAAGGTAAGCTTTCAGATTTGAAAAGCATGGATCTAGAATTTTGTGAGCACTGTGTATTTGGAAAACAAAAAAGGGTTAGTTTTCTCAAGACTGGGTCTACAAAGAAGAAGCATAAGTTGCATCTTGTTCACACAGACGTGTGGGGACCGGCTCAGGTAGCCTCTATTGGAGGATCACAGTACTATGTTTCGTTCATAGATGATGCTACAAGAAAGGTATGGATCTATTGTATTAAGAAGAGATCTAATGTATTTGAGACTTTTAAGATTTGGAAAGCTATGGTTGAGAATGAAACAAGCAAAAGATTGAAGTGCCTGAGATCTGACAATGGTGGAGAGTTCTACAATTATAAGTTCAACTGGTATTGATATATGCATGGAATCCGTAGGCAAAAGATGGTTCCAAGGACACCTCAACAAAATGGAATTGCTGAAAGGATGAACAAAATAATCATGGAGCATGCAAGGTGTATGAGATTGCATGTGAGTTTGCCCTTAGAGTTTTGGGTAGAAGCTGTTGACACTGCAGTGTACCTGATTAACAGAGGACCCTCTACAACTCTGGATGGTGGAATTTTAGAAAAGGCTTGGATAGGTAAAAAGGTATATCTCTTATTCCTCAAAGTTTTCAGTTGTCAAGCCTTTGTGCACGTAGATAAGGAAAATAGAAAGAAGATGGATGCTAAGTCTATGAGGTGCACATTTATTGGCTATGGCTCAGATGATTTTGGTTTTAGATTTTGGAATCTAGGAACTAACAAGATAATTAGGAGCTTTGATGTTGTTTTCAATGAAAAAGTGGTGTATAGTGATTAGCTAAAGAAGTTGAATCAATCTAGGCAGAGCAATGGTGAATTGGATGAGGTGACAGTCCAAAATGAGCTCGTGGGAAAAAGAAATAATCACTTGTAGGAAAACACAGAGACTGACATTGACAGAATAAGAACCGACATCGGTAGAACAAAAACTGATGTCGGTCATACAGAGACTGATGTCGGTAGAACAGACGCCGACGTCGGTCAGGCAGAACTGACGTCAGCCAATAACAGGTCTGGAGGTGATCGAGGTCGGTCACTGTCAGAGAATTTGGATGGACAGCGTGTTGTGAACGAGTCTCAGACACCCATCAGGAGGTCAGAAAGGGTAAGTAAGCCTCCAATTAGATATTCTCCTTCATTATTTTATTTATTGCTAACTGATGGTGGAGAACCAGAGAGTTTTAAAGAAGTAATACAGGTGGAGTCCAAGAGTCAGTGGGAGCGTGGCATGGTTGAGGAGATGGAGTCCTTAAGAGAGAACCAAACATGGGATTTGGTTGAGTTGCCAACTGGTAAGAGAACATTAAAGAACAGATGGACCTACAGGTTGAAGGAAGGTGAGAATGGACAGGTGAGATATAAGGCCAGATTGGTAGTGAAAGGATTTGCACAAAAGCCAGGTATTGATTTAGGTGAGATTTTTTCTCCTATTGTTAAAATGACTTCTATATGGATTGTACTATCTTTGGTTGCTGTTGAGGATTTGCATCTTGAGCAGCTAGATGTTAAGACAATGTTTCTTCATGAGATTTGGATGAGGAAATTTATATGGAACAGCCGAAAGGATTTGAGGTCAAAGGTAAGGAGAAGTTAGTGTGCAGATTGAAGAAAAGCTTGTATGGCCTCAAGTAAGCTCCTAGACAGTGGTATTTGAAATTTGACAGGTTTATGACTGAGCATGGCTACAGTAGGTGTCAATCTGACCATTGTGTGTATTTTAAGAGATTGGATAATGGTAGATATATTATTCTATTGTTGTATGTAGATGATATGCTGGTTGCAGGATCACACATGCAGGATATCTCTGAGCTTAAGGTGAAATTAGCTCAAACTTTTGCTATGAAGGATTTGGGAGCAGCAAAGAAAATCCTTGGCATGAGCATTAAGAGAGATAGGAAAAATCACAAGTTGATACTATCTCGAGAGGATTATGTGGACAAGGTGTTGAAACAGTTCAATATGTAGGATGTTAAACCGGTAAGCACACCTTTGGCTGGACATTTTAAGTTGAGTAAAGAACAATGTCCTAATTCACATGATGAGGTAGAGTACATGAGTAAGGTTCCATATTCTTCCACAGTAGGAAGTTTGATGTATGCAATGGTGTGTACTAGACCGGATATTGCCCAAGCAGTGGGTGTTGTAAGTAAGTATATGGCCAATCCAGGAAAGGAACATTGGAAAGCAGTTCAGTGGATCCTCAGATATCTGAGAGGAACCATTAATAGGCACTTGTGCTATGGAGGTTCAGATACTTCTCTACATGGTTATGTAGATTCAGATATGGTAGGTGATTTGGATGGCAGGAGGAGCACCACAGGATATGTTTACACTGTAGGTGGAATGGCGGTTAGCTGGATATCAAAGTTGCAAAAGGTTGTTGCCTTGTCAACTACGGAAGTAGAGTATATTGCAGCCACAGAGGCTAGCAAAGAGATGATATGGATGACACAGTTCATGGAAGAGCTTGGAAGGGAGCAAGAGAGTTGCAAATTGTATAGTGATAGTCAGAGTGCAATCCATTTGGCTAATAATTCAGCCTTTCACTCAAGAACCAAGCACATATAGCTTAGGTACCACTTCATAAGACAGGTATTGGAAGATGGTGAGTTGAAGCTGGAGAAGATCCATACAGATAGGAATCCTGTTAATATGTTAACCAAGCTGGTTACAAAGGAGAAGTTGAATCTTCATTCAACTTCTGTACATCTTCATGATTGAGTTGAAGATGGAGGAGCTAGAAGATGTTGATGTACATGTACTAGTGCAACTATTTATCTCCAAGTGGGAGATTGTTAAGGTGTGGATTCTAAAAGCTTCACATATGAGGGCATTTGATAGTTTTAGGTTTACACAATCATCGGTGTTGGTTAGGAGTGACCGACATCGGTCAGGTGCAGTTGAAGAGACACTAGCATCGGCAGAGGATCGGTCGACGTCGGTCACAGGCAAGCAGGCAGGAACTGACATCGATTACCTGTGCATCTAGAATGCTATTTCTGAGGACAGAACCGAGTGTTTTCATGATGAGTTTAAGCCTTAGTCTTAAGTTCGCATTTCTATTATTAGTAAGATTTTTTTTAGAGCCATTGTTCAAGAGGCTTAACTGTTGGTTGTAAGTGCATGCTCAAAGTCTCCTAATTCTATATGTAGAATTAGATATTCTTAGCTTAGTGTGGTTGTAGTAGTTCATTGTATGTGAATTTTGAAGAATAGTATAGAGTTGTATCAATCTAGGTTGTTGGAGTTGATTGTACTTGAGAGAGAGAGCTCTATAGGGATAGAGATCTAGAGAGAGATCTTGTGCATCTGAGAGAGGTGTGGAAGAAAGAATTTTCTTCAATTGTATTCCTTCTGTAAAGAGTTTAACACAAGTTTTCAGGGTGGTTTCTTGTATCTCTTGTTCTTTGATATTATCTGATTCTAGTTACTCATCTATCTGATTTAATTCCACGGTTTATTGCTTTCATAAGTGTAATCATATTGTTGGTTGATCCCCAACATTAAAATTTATGAGATTTTCTTTCAATACTAGATCATGGACTTTATTGTTGTAGGTTATCCAGATTCTCTTGTGATAATCTCTCAGATGTTTTTTTGGCTTGGATATATGTGTGATCCAATTATTCTAGTTCATGGATATGTCACTCTCTGTACTAATAATCTATGATGAGTCCTTTTAAATATACCTATAAAGATGGGATTTATAATTACAATGGAATAATGGATTGTGTGCCATATATGAGTGAATAAGGAGTAGTTCCTATTGGTGTATGTATATTGGTGTGGTAAGCCCAAAGTGCATAGATGAGTTGATTGTGCAAATCATCACCAAAATTACTAACTATTTTTCTAAGAATATTATTTATCTTGTTCATTGCCTCTGCTTGATCATTACCCTATGGGTAGTATGGTATAGAGAATGTGTGTTGAATTTTGTCTTGCCACAAATTTTTTTCACTATTTTATTTTTAAAATAGGTTCTATTATCTATAATTATGGCTATTAGGAGACTGAAGTGCGAAATAATATTGGTCATGATAAATTGGAAAATATCTTCCCCCTTTGTTGATTATAATAGGATGGCTTTTACCCATTTTATAAAATACTCTATGGTTGTAATAATGAATTTATGGCCTCCTATGGATTCTAAGTTTATTTTATTGATCAGGTTGAATCCCCATAACATGAATAGACATGTGGATATGATAGGTTTAATGTGTTGTGATGGTACATTGTACAAGTCACCATGGCATTGACATTTGATGCATAATTTTACATACTCTTGATATTCTTGTTCCATGGTTGGCCAATAGTAACCTTGTTTGAGTAACTTGTGTGACATTGTCATATAGCTAAAATGAGCACCACATTCATTGTCATGTATTTGTCTAATAGCCAATTTAGCTTCATCAGCTATTAAAAATTAGATTAAATGTCCATCAAAATATTTTTTAAATAAATCATCACCAATTATGACATATCAAAGAAAGTTTCATTGTAGTCTGTACATTTCATTCTTTATAAAAGTATCAGGTGTGGTAAATTTATTTAAAAAGATATATATGTTAGAGAAGCATTCAAATGGTGTCTAACTATATGTAGTAACTAGAAATGTTAGAAATATAAGGCTCCCATAGGATATTGATAGATATTATAATCATTTAATTATAAATAATGATTATTGTGTATCTATATCAATTACGATCAATGGTGTGACACTTTCCATTGAATTGACATGATGGTTGTCTTTGCATGGGATGTTCTCAATAGAGAAATCATAAAAATGATCTCGTGGACATTGAACCATGGTATTATAAGGAATTAGGTGTTTTTATTTTATCTTGTATACATCTCTAACGTGATTAACACTTAACTAGGAGTCACTATAAACTTTTATTGATTTTATCTTGAGATCTTGAGCTGCTTGAAGGCTTAAGATGAGAGATTCATATTTTTTGATATTATTAGTACATGAAAAATTGAGTCAGTATGAAAAAGGTACTATCTATCCTAGGTTATATATGAAAACAATTCTAGCAATGACACCAGATGCACAGCTAGAACCATCAAAGAACATTATCCATGTATCTACAATGGTATTTTATGTTGTGAAATTATCTCTTAAATCATCATTAATAATATTTATATCTAATAATATAGTTTTTCGCAATTGGTATACAATTATTTACCTTTTACAAATTTCTATAATATGATGTTGATGTCAAATTCTGTAACATAACCCATTTTTTAATATCGCTCAAAAGATATGGGTTTGACATGAGGAATTTTAAGGGATCAAACTTGGTAATGATCTATGTGTCATTTTTAATCATGTAATGATGAAGTTTTTCAATTGAAAATACTAGTGCTAAGTATTTTTTTCAATTGCTAGATAGTTTCATTCAAATTTAACTAGTGTTCAACTGATGTAGTACATTTATATTTATTTATGTTGGTCATCATGTTGTGTTAGGAGTGTTCACATTACATGATTTATCACTAAAAGGTAAATTATGAGTGGTTTACCAAGTATTGGTGGAACCAAGATCAAAGGGTTGAGTACGTATTTCTTAAGTTTATTGAATTTCTCTTGACATGTAATGTCGCACTTGAATTTCACATCCTTTTTAAGTAGTCCAATGAATGATTGGGTTTTATCTATGAGTTGTGCCATAAATTAATGAATTACCTAAATTTTCCCTTAGAGGGATTGAAGTTGTTTTAGATAAGTAGGAGGAGGAATATCCATGATTTATTTGACCTTATTAGGGTCAAATTTTATTCCACATTGAGATATAATGAAACCCAATAGTTTCCCTTAGGAAACTATAAAGACATGTTTCTTAGGGTTGAGTCAAATATTGTATTTTTTGAGTCTTTCAAATATTTATCACAAATGGATTTCATGATTTTTTCACTCTTTTGACTTTACCAACAAATCATCAACATAATCTTTGACTATTTTATGAATGAGTTCATGAAAGTTACACATCATAGTTCATTGGTAATTTGAACTTACATTCTTTAATCTGAATGGCATGACTATATAGCAAAAGGTACCTCATGGTGTGGTGAAAAAATTATTTTCTTGATCTTCTTTAGAAATATTAATTTAATTGTACTAGAAAAACTATCCATAGAGGAGAGCATATCATAGTCGATTGTGGAATTGAATATCATATCTATTTTTGGTAAATGGAAATCATCTTTAATACATGATTTGTTGAGGTCTCTGAAGTCACAACAACATTGGATTTATCCATTAGGTTTTACAATACAAACAATATTGGCAACCCACTATGGATGGATGATTGGTCAAATGAAAATAGCATCTACAAATTGTTGGATCTCATCCTTGACAAGGAGAACTACATTAGAATGCATTTTTTGAATAATTTGCTTTACTAGTTTGCCATCAGGATATAATGTAATTATATATACTATGATTGAGGGATCAATAATAGGAATATCAAAATAAACCCATGCAAATAATTTAAGAAATTAGTAAAATGTGACAAACATTTGTGTCTTCTAATTTATGTAAGGAAGTATTCAAGAGTATGACATGAGGATTGGTTTCAGTGCCATACTTAAATTTGATTGTTCCTTCATTACGTAATGTGGATTGATCCAAAGTATATGGTGTTGTAGGAATTATATCATCTATTTTAGGTAACATATTATTAAAATCATCTAAATTCTCACCAAAGTATGTCTATGAAATTATATAATGAGTAACCTATTCTCATGATATAAGAAAAGGATATCCTCATGTGCATCTAAGAATTCTAAGAGGCCTCATCATTACCAAAATCATTAAGAATTGGTAGATCTGGAGAAATTGTATCATCAATGAGATCAAGATAGATAATTAAAAGTGTATAAACATGGTTCACTATATCCACTACTCATTTAATAAGTGGAAAAAACTTGATATGTTGAGAATCATTGTGAGAGGATCTTGTATTAGATGTATCATTTTGATATCCCAATTCTTATCTACACTGATGATTGTATGCTTCTATAGTATTTAATATTCCTTTCTCATGTTTTCCAAGGCCTTATCCTATGTAACCTAGTTTTTTAAATCACCATAATGTGAAAAGTGAAGTGAACTTATTATCCTGGGTGCTAGAAGTAACTGAGGGAGTTGTATGCATATTTTGAATTATTGACTAGGGTGGTGTAGTAGTAAAATACATGTGAGGAATATAATTATGTGAATGTTTTGTATGTTGATAGTAATTAAATGGTTCTTTATCCATAGGTCATGTATATATATGGCCTCCGTAGATGATTTTAAACATGCATGTAACATTGATATAACTATGTGCATAGCGTGACTCCATATTCTTCTAGTAAAATAATGATAATTTAGATCATTAGGCATAACTTGTCATGTTATAGTTAGTTTTTTAGGTTCAAGGGTAATGTTTAATGTGATTTGACCCAAAAAAATTTATGAAATGATATCAAACCCTAGATCCATAACATGTATGTTAAGATGCCATATAAAATATATGTTATAGATATTCAACCCTGATCCATTGTCAATTAGAACTCATTTTACACCTATCTCATTAATTCATAAAATAATATAGAGAGGTACATGTAAATCTATGATGTGCTAAGGTAGAAGGTCCTCTCTCTCAAAATAAATAAGTTATTTTATCCATTTCAAAGTGTTTATATCAGAAGCCACATAGGTGGGCTCAGATGTTTGAGGTACCTAAGTATCATGGAGTGCCGCATACAAAATATATATGTATGTGTTGAAGTGACGTAAAATCCATAAAATGGAAATTGTACTTGAAAGAGTACTATTTTAATCAATAAAGTTATATCCATGGGTATTGAAAATGTGCCAAGCTTCAAGACCACATGAGGACACCATAACCTGGACCATGGGGTCTACCAAGAGTGTATAACTAATAGTAGATGCAAGATGTTGGCTCGATGTTTATTATAAGGAAGGAGAGATAAGAGAGACCAACGATGTTATGATATGTCTAGGAATTATAGGAAAGGAATCATAATGGGCCAAAGAGCAAAATTCATCCAAGTGAGATTTATTGATTTTAGGTAGTATAATTATTATTTGATGTAATAAATTATATCTATGATTAAAGAATTGTGTCTTAATTTTATTACACATAGAAGAAAGATAGAATATGAAATAAATAATGAAACTGAAAGACATTAGAGTTTATATGAAGCATCATGTATACATATATCTATGTGATTAAATAATAATGTCTTAATTATATTTCACATAGGAGAAAGATAGCATGTGAAATAAAGAATGAAACATGAAATACATTTGAGTTGATATGAAGCATCATGTATACATGTATCTATGTCATTTCTAAGTTTATTCTAAATTAGAGGAAGCAATCATGCAAATGAAAGTAGTAAACCTTGCAATAGAAAGTGATTAATTTATTCAATCATTATAATCATGATTATACAATTTAGAACATGTGCGAATCTAAAATTTAAATTATGGAAATGTAGAACCTAGTGTTGGGTAGTGCTAGGGTTTTTAATTAGGGTAAGTTAACTAAATATTTAAATTAAATTTGAATAACTAATACCCTAATATGGTATTGATTAAATAGAATAGGTTATGCACACAAAAAATTAGAAAAGCAAGAATTTGTAACCCTAATTTAGTGCATAAAAATATAGAAAAGGTAAACCGTATTTAAAGCTAGGGTTTTAAGAAATATTTGATGTAATTTGGGTTCATTAAATGATTTAAAGTTTTAGAGGTTTACAAGTGTAAATCCTAAGCTAGATTAAATGTCTAGATGTCTAAATCAGTTAAAAAATATTTAATAATTAACTAGTGATTTGATATGTATTTTGACTTATTTTCAATTTATAAAAATAGTAATAAATATTTATAAATAGTGACTTATATAAAAAGTGGTTGTTATGGATGATCTAGGTTATGAAATTTGGGTTCTAAATAGGTCTAAGTGTCATCAACAGGGTCTTAAGATCTGATTATTCACTAAATAGTAGCACCCCACCTGGATAGTAGAACCATATTATTCTAGTTTCCGTAAAGTGTCACTAGTGTCCTCCTTGTATAACTATTCTTATTTATGGGAGAACCTTCACTTGTGTTTCTCGGTCTTGTTCTTGAATGCACAAAATCTAGAACTCTACATTGTGCCTAGAAATTCTAATTTAGTGTGCAAACCATAATCCTCCTTTCAGGTATGGAATGATCAATAAATGTGTGTTCGTTAGTAGGATAGGTTGTACATCCTCAACACCCCACTATAAAGAGAGTTTCCTACATACCAATACTCTGAGGAGGGATCAATCCTAATGTAGTTCTCCCACCTAATTATTGGTGAAAGTGTAAGTTAATTCTAGAATAAGAATGGTCTTGAGTACCTTTAGTGTGTTTAAGCTTTGAAATATTTGAAATCTAGGCTTAAGGAAATTTTATATGGTAGTATGCATAAATAGGGTATAATAGGGATCAATTACCTTAGTTTTTCTCAACTTATTTATTATTTGGATAGGCTTTTGTAGCTATTTTCCATCTAGTGAATAGAGGTCAAATGAAATCCATTGAAAAATTAGTGAACAAAAATGTAGAGGTTAAAAACATAGTATGAAAAATGTAGTGAGGATAAAACATAGCAAAGAAAAAATGTAGAGAGGAATAAACATCATAGGAACAAAACATAGTAAAGGGTACACTCACACAGAAGATGACACAACTTTCAAATAAAGGTCCAAACTCACAAAATCACATTCTCCTCTATTATATTGCTTGTAAATTTGGTGCAATACTTTTCCACCATGAAATGTTAACTACTATCACCAAAATAAACTACACAACAAATAAACAATGTGATAATCATTAAAATGTCTCAATTATGCTCCTCATGACATTTTTGTAACATTACCAATACCTCTACATTTTTCTTTGCTATGTTTTGTCCTCACAATGTTTTTTTCATACTAAATTTTTGTCATACTACATTTTTACCACTCTATTTTTTTCCGCTACATTATCACATAGAGCCAGGTCAAATAGTCTTATATTTATAGAGATCTATAACTTGTGTGGATGATAAAATGTACTTAGGCTGACTTTAAGAGGGGAACATGTTTGAAAATTTATCTATCTAGGAGATTTAGGGCAAGGGACATCAAAGCCCAGTTGGGGACACTACCACCATGTGGCTTCATTGTCCTTCATGTGGAACTAATGTCCACCTAGTAAACTATACTAACCTAGGATTATGATTGGGCTGATAAAAGATGTCTATAGGCTACATAATGGCTAGAAAAGTGTGGTAAAAATCTCTAAGATTGTTCTATTGCTAAGATAGGAATAGGCTAACTCAAGAAACACTCTTATCATCTAAATACTACTTTTAGGTGATTACAATGAGTAACATGTCTAGGTAAATATAATAGTTAGGTACATAGTTATGTGATCACATCAAAATATAAGATTCAGTATATAGATCATGGAAAATTATAGAGAGTAACAATACAAGCTCAAAAATTAATCAAGCACATAGACAAGAGCACTCAAAAGTAAAGCAATAATAAATTATCTAAAGAGACCTCATATAAGGGACATGTTCAACTATTGCATAACCAAACATACATGACTTATTCAAATATCCACAAAGCATATAATAACATATTCAAATTCCACATACCATAAACTATAACATATTTAAATGTCAAAATTGGTAATTATAGGCACGAGGGCCACAATCAATGGATCATATTCAAATTCTCAAAATAGTTAATACAATGCAAGATAATATCAAGTAGTGATAATCAGTAACGAATATGAACATAGAATACTAATTCGTAAACATACGTGTTTGCAAGTAATGTTAAGTGTATAGCATATTAAGTACATTTTGAAAGGTATAATCATGGATAAAGGCATGTATAATTATATAAACTTGAACATGATAATGCAAAATGTTTCATAGAATAATGTAACCTAGGTGTATCATGATAAAAGAAGCAGATGACCCCAATCTACTTAGGATGTGAGTGGAAGAAAATACCAACATATGTATGTGCATATATCATGTACCTAGATATTCTTGTATCAAACTCAAATGAAGAGTTAAATGCATATTTATATCAAAAGGATTGATATGCTATCTACTTATATGGATTAAACAACATATGTATAATAAATAGTAAAACTTGGAAAATGTTGAAAGTTTTTGGTATTTTTGTAATATTTGATATTTTAAAGACTATTTCAAATAATTTGGACTTATACCCACTAAAGTGGAGTGGAGAAAATTTTCCCCAAAAATAATTTTTCTATATTCTAAATAATTTGGACTATTTCAAACCATTTGGGCATAGACCATTTCAAATAAATTGGACTATTTTGGACTTATACCCACTAAAGTGGAGTGGAGAAAATTTTCTCCAAAAATAATATTTCTATATTCCAAATAAATTGGACAATTTCAAACCATTTGGGCATAGATCATTTTGAATAAATTAGACTATTTCAAATAATTTGGAATTATACACTTAAGTGGGTTGGAAGAAACTTTCTCCAAGAATTTTTTTTTATATTCCAAATAAATAGGACTATTTCAAACCATTTGGGCAAATATAATTTCAAATTATTTGGACTATTGGGAATAATTTGGACTTATACCCACTAAAGTGGAGTGGAGAAAATATTCTCCAAAAATAGTTGTTTTATATTCTAGATAAATTGTATTATTTCAAACCATTTGGGCATAGATCTTTTCAAATAATTTGGACTATTCCAAATAATTTGGAATTATACCCACTAAAGTGGAGTGGATAATTTTTTTTCCAATTTTTTTTCTATATTCCAAATAAATAGGACTATTTCAAACCATTTAGACACATATCATTTTCAATAAATTGGACTATGAGTATATGATATGATGTTAAGTATAATCATTATGACATCAACATCTAAAATGCATGTTCCAAAAGGGACAAAAATAAAAACCAAGGGATAACCTTAGATAGAAAAAAGAAACAAGAAACATACATCACAAAGAGCAACCTAGAAAAACATTACATATCAAGGATCAACTTGGCCCGTGTTACTTTGTATGCAGGTCAAATATTACCATTCACTAATCCATTGAATTTTTTGAGTCCATATACACCACCTAACTTGATGGAAGAAACCATAGAATAAAGATGATTTTGAATCAGTCGAGAATCTCTGTAATGACCACCACCTCATACCTTAGCTTTTTTTGCATCCAAAGCATCCACCATACCATGCTTGAATAGAATTCAACCAAATAATGGGCTACTAATACAAGGGAATCCAAGTCAAATTTTATGATGAAGGGGAGTAGAGATGGTATTAGTTATAGCTATAAATGTGTATAAGGGGTAGCATCCTACATGCTCTCCACCACAACCATGTAATGATCATGCAGCTAAACATAACAAGCTTATAACTCCTAAAAGACACTTAGAATAACTAAACCAAGAAAATAAAAACTATAAAAATGTAGAGCAGGCATAGTTACCACCTTAAAGCTAGTCATCCATCCAATGAAGCCACCTCCAAACCAATTCCATACAAAGGCCTCTACCACTTGATCAACTTCTTCCCTATTTTATACCACCTAAAGTAGGATACTATCAAAACATGATGCCAACTTCACATTGGTTTTGTGACACCAGATAACATGAAGGTAATACTCACTAATAATAGTCTAAATTACCTCTAAAACCTCCATATTTAGAATCCAAAATATGAAATGGAGTATATAATCTAAGACACTATCTCAAAAAGCCAATTCACAATGCTCTACATGGAGCAAAAAATATGGGTGAAATGACCAAGTTTGACATAGTAGAATACACCTTCATAGTGTTGATGCCTCTAAATGTATCACAGGTGTCTTTAGTATTCAAATAACACTTCTTACTTTAGAATTCTATGAATTTAGAGCATTAGTAGCAAGTTTTGGCAACTTATGTTACCTGTGGTGAAATAGTGGTAGAGCAATGCTTAACTATTCCAAAAAAATTATATTGATTGATGGTTGGGAGCCATCATGGACCAAATATTTACAAAGTGTAACTATATATGCTAATAATAGTGAATTATGATCAAAGCATAAACTAAAAATTAATATAAATGAACATTTACAAATAAATCTAAACTAAAGTGATCTAGTTAAAAAAAGAAGCAAAAGAGAAGGGTAAGATAGAAAGAGAATAAGTTATTACTAATATTATCCTCAAACATTATGATAAAGTTTCAATTAAAAATGAGTATACATTTAACCAATATATAGTGAAAAATAGCATAAGCTCATATCTCACTTTACATTAGGCAAATCTCCAAGGATGATACAAACAAGTACAAGTAAGAAATAAATTTAATTTAAATATTTTCTACCACACTCAAATAGAATTTGTACATTATAATGCAGAGAAGATAAAATAAAGTAAATTTAAGATCATTTAAATAATCTAGCATAAACATAAATTAGCAACCCTGTAATCAAAGATGCAACTCAGAATTCTTAGAAACCATTCAAATTTAAGACTTCAAACTTCTAATTAAGAGAAAATCCATATAACAATTGACACAAACTTAGAAAATCTCTTCATAATTCCTTGATTATATTAACTACTCAAAGTATACAATTTTTTCTCAAAATTCTCTCCCTTTACAAAATGGTAGTACTAACTTTTATAAGAGAACCAGGTAGTATACTTGTTACTTACAAGATACAAATGTATAAGAAGGAAGGACAACTATCCTTTTTCTATAAAGTTCTGGAATACATTTTATTTTCCAAACTAAATTTACCTAGAGGAAAATATGCTAACAAATTAGCATATAAATTTACAAAATAATAGTCCTCTTTCAAAATATTATAAAGATTTTTAAAATGGAATATTAATTAGCTAGTTGGTGGGCCTTGTGCTTGAGAAATTTCTTGCTATTATTGAAGGATGTTTATATCCCTCTGGGGTTGTTCATCAACTAGTTATAAGTCCATATCCAGTTTCAAAAGATACTCTTCTTCTTTGTCAATAAGCTCATTCAATTCCCTATTATTCCTAGCCATAGCTTCATTGATGATCTTGCCCTCAATTATTCTTTCCACTGCATTAAGGAACATGTATAGGATCTTAATATTGTCTAACCTAGACTGACCTTGACTTTTAATTTTTATTCACTAAGTCACCAAAGTAGCCTTATGTTTGAATTCATCATCCTTGATGATGTCTAAGACAATAGGTTATGTAAGATCTTTGAGCATTGTCCCAAGGAGACTTCCAATCCTTTCCACTAAATCCTCATCATATTGTAGGATTCTCTCTAGTTATTATGACCAAGGACATAAACTCTAGACCTTATCAGTAAAAATTCCTAGAATTGCATTCATGTGTCCCAAACTAATTATTTCAAAACTAGGAATATAGTTTCCAACTTAACTATTGATCATTCCTATTATTTGATCCTTTGAAGCTTACCATTAGGTTATTAGACCCTTAGCCATTGCACTCTATTATGCCAATGCACTTTGCCTTAGCTTCATTGATTCCAAGGCCTCAAACATATCATAGAAGGATTCATCAAGCATTTTAATCATTGCCTCAAGTACTGATAAGACAATTTGTGTCTCCAAGTTATTTTTTTAGTTATCCAAGCTATCTATTCTTTGCTTCATACCTCTAATGCCTGCTCTAACCTAAGATGAGTGAGCCTCAGTCAGTTCTTCAATGTTCTTTACATGGATGGGGTGTTCACTAGGTCTTTGACCCCCAACTAGAGTTAAGCCAACAAATGGCTCAACCTTCTGAAAGGTGGACTTTTTATTCCCCACCATGCCTTTTATAGTTATCACTCTATCTAATCTAGATGTCTCTAGATTGAAATGTATAGTAGTAGTTAGTTCCATATACTTTAGAGATTTAGGGGCCTCCATCTAGGTATTGCTTCATGTTCCTAGAGCATCCATCTTCTTGTTATATAATTATATAGTAGCCACTATTCTTATTCTTTCTCCTCCTTCATCGAATACCTTATCCATGGATTGATATCAACATGTACATCAATGTTAATTTTCTTGGTCAGGGCCCATGAGTAGTGCTAGGTGGGTATTTTTTACAATTTTTCATAGATGAACTAATCAGGGATGATTGGCCTATGGATGGGGTATTAATCACTAAATAAGTTGAATTCACTCATGGGGTGAGTGAGAGTCAACTTTGGCTTATTTGATTCAGTTGGGACCATTACCAATTTTGCCTTTCTCTTCTTTATGGTGCCACTAAGATTAGGTCTAAGGTAACTTCTTTCCCTTTTTCTTTCTCAACATATTTCTTCATTAGAGGTCTTACCTTGGGCATAGGTATAAATTATGCCACTAAGATTAGGTATAAATTGTAACTAGATTTATCACATTAGCTCCATATATTTCTTGATTAGAGGACTTACCCTGGGCATAAGGATCCCTATGATGGCTTCTACCAAGGCTGGATACACACAGTCATAGATGAATTGGATGTTATGCCTATATTTGAATATGTATAGCTTTGAGTAGTGGTGGGAGACTATAAATCTACTCTTAGATGACCATTTTTTTATATAAGGGATCTGGGTGGAGGCTAGCAAGGTATCTAACAAATAAGACAACATGAAGAATTGGTTAATAGTTTTCCTTTTTATGGCTGTGAAATGCCATTCTAGATAGATGTTGGCCATCTTTCCAATTAAGGGAGTGAACTCTTTCTCTACCATAGAGTAGATGTAAGACACCCAACTCTTGTTAACATAAGTGGTTAAAGGGGCTCTATAAATTCTATTCAATAGATTCATGATTACCCTAACCCATTCTCTAAATTGGGAAACTAGGATGTTGTCAATAGGGTCTCAAATCACATGGTTCCCTCAGAACAACCATGGCCTAAGGATGGTGTCTAGATCATTCTTTCCAGTCCAATCCATAATAGTGAACAAATCTATTTGGGGTTTTCAAATTTTGTAATATCTCTCAAAGGCTAATGGGGAAGGAATGCAATTCTTCTAAAGGTCCTTTCATGAATAATCCAACCCTACTCAATCCTATAGTCCTTGAAAATGGGAGTAAGGATGTTGATATAGTATATTACATCTGGTTGGGTGGTCACATGGTGGAGGCTAGCCATTTGAACTTAAACTAAGTTGTAATACCTTCTAGTTATAGTGGCAATATTTTTCTCTTCTTTCATGATGAGCTGCATGTCTACAATGGTCTAAAAGATCTAGGACCAATTCTTATTACATGTGCTCAATGCAATAGTGCCCAAGTCTATGTCCTTGAAGACCCTCTCTTCATTTTTTTTTGAGAAATAAAACTCTATCTCATCCCTGTATTGTTATTTTTTAGTTGCCATGGCTTCTAAAATTTTCAAATTACTTATTGTTATATTTCAAATGGTTTCTAAGTCAATTCTTTTATGCTCAAATTGTAATTAGACTCTCTTTTAGCTTAACTATGATCAATCTAAGCTAAAATTAGGGATTTTATATAAGTTTGGGGCTTTCCTAAAGCTATAATGGTGATATTTTACTTGGAATTCAGTTCATATGTGCCTCAGATTTGATTTTGACCTTTGCCTTTATACATTTGCATGTTTTAGCATAAAAGATCTTCATTTTTTGCTTACATGGCACTTATTTGGCATCTATCTATCAAATTTTGTAGCATTTTTCATAAATGCCTTCAAAGCACTAGTTTTTGGCATTTAAAAATTACCTTTTACTTCATACTATTCTATCAAGATCCAAGGATCAATGCAGGCCATTAATCATGATTCGATCCTTCACATGTGATTATCCATTTTTACATCGAGCCTCATGTTTGTGCCACTTAGCACCTCCATCATAGTTTTGAGATCTGTTTCTTATATTAGTTGCATATCAAATGAGCATCTACCATGTGTTAATATTGTGGGCTCTTTTAGAACCATTTAAAAGTTGTCAATGATCTCATGCCATTGGATCATTTTGGCCTGACATAGCATGAGTCATTAATCTTATAAGGTGCATGAGATTTAGTCAATGCATGGTTATAAAAAGGAACTTAGGATAAAATGATTTTATCTAAGTCTATTTTATATTAATAAACATGAGACAGACTTAGGTTAAAGAATTTTATGATAAGTTTTAAAGCATAATATCAAATGATCACTCAAATGATATAAAACATGTCCCTTTAGCTAAAAAAATGTTAGATGAGATTTAATTTGATGGCCTCGTAGACATCAATGATGACCTTACAGCCATCAATGGTGGTCTCACGGACATCAAATGACATATGTAAGGACATCAAATTTAAGTACATAAATTCCTTTAGGTTTGGTGGTATTAAAGTTGATGGTCTCATGGATGTCAATGATAGCCTCATGGATGTTAAATGATGGTCATGAGAATTTTAATTTTAAGCTCATGAAGTTCTTATTAACATTAAGCTTCATATGTGGGAGTTCCATGTGGTGACTCTGTAGGGCTTCCTAGGCCTTTTGACTTTTCAACATTGTCTTCACTCCATTGGATCTAAATCTATGAGTGACCATGAACTATGGATCATGATCTAGGTACTTGTACATGATTGGTTCCTTTGATTAATTAAAGTTAAAAACCTAAGTTTTAAACTAAGGTCTTATTGTATTAAAATATACAACAAGTCCTTATGACAAAACTTAGTCTTAAGATTATATTTAATATTTGGGCCCATCCAATCTTTGGGCTTCCATCACATCATCTTATCCTTGGTTCCACTTAAGTGTGGGATATTAGATCTTTAAAGAAATGAGGTATTTAAGATAAGACTCAAGATGAAATAAGACTTAGGATAAGACATTAAGACTAATGTATCATTTATGTTGATAAATATGAATGGGGCCTTAGTTTTAAGGCTTTAGACTAAATAAGTAATAAAAGGAACCATTATTAGGAAAATAAAATTACCCCACCAATACGAAAGTTAGACCTAGTTAGAAAATAAAGGAAATAGAGGGGGGAAATAATGAAAAGGGACCAAACATGATTTTAGGCTAGGGTTTGGTCATGTTGTAAAACATGAATAAGCCTTAGCATAAAATTCGGATTAAGTCATAATTTGAAATATTCCCACCAAATGCTCTCATGAAATGCAAATTTGAACCAAGGGTTTATGCTATGTTTTTTTTAGGAGAGCTTTTAAAACACGAATTTAGATTCAAATTTTCACAAACCTAAGGCTATTAAAAACTTGAATAGAGTCACTCTATAAATCCTAAGCATGATCCATCATCAAGAGCTTTATGAAACCTATAACTATAATACATGATGACCAATTATTAGCAACATTAGGCAAGCTCCAAGCAAAACCATAAATTAACAAGCCAACTTTATCAAAGTGGATCTTCAAATTCTAATAATGTCCAAGAAATGCCATGATTTCAAGGTTAAGGTTTAAAGTATCTCAAGGATCCCAATTTTCAATAAATGTGGGTATGTTGACCTCAACACATAGTAAAGGCAATCCAAATAGGGGAGAAAATCAAGAATGAAAGTGATAAGGAGAGACAAATGTCAGTAGTTAATTACTTCGAGTAAATTGTCACTTATCATGACAAATCACTTTGCACCTAAGGGATTAATGTGTAACCATGAAGTGAAAATACATTTACACATCTTTAATCTATAGTATTCCTAAAATTAAATGCGTCAATTCTAACAAATTTTAGAAAGTCCCATCATCATAGGTCGACCAAATCTAGTCCTAGCCATTGATCATATACATTATCCATCACTACATCAATCACTTGGTCCACCCCCCAAATTAAAAAGTAAATATTCATGTTTATTATCTTCCTAAAATCAATGTGATGCTAAATAATATTTTATTTCATCTATGAGAGGCCAAATCAGGTGGAGGATGTTGTTGACTCACCAATCCTTAACATGTAGATTAAAAATTGCCTCCACTATGAGATCAAAATCTCTTTCAATTATCAATTATTTGATTTTGGATTATCTTACAAGTTTTATGTCTAGGACAAATACCTAGGTATGAGATTAATTTTTGGTTTTATTTGGGAGGTTTGTTGAGGTGACATGAATGAGAGAACTAGAGTAATATCTAATGTTACATCTCGCTCTTAAAGCTCCTAGATTTCCCCATGATAATCCATCAAATTTTAATTTAAATAAACCATTAGGGGGAGTCCAAGGAGACCTATCACATAGATGAGATAAACCAATATATGCTAGTTTTAAGATCATATTTGAAACAATCAAAAAAAGCAACACAATGAACAATGAGCACAACAATATACCCTGGGAAAACCCTCCAACTTGAAGGGAAAAACCCAACAACAATATATCTCTTATATATTGAATAATAAGAATATAAATCTAATTTACAATGGCCAAATCCAAGGCCTACAGGTATGGCTTCACTTCTTGAAGCACAATGAATAAGATCACACTTGATAAATCTGATTTGCTCTTGAAATAACTTGATCTACTCCTTAGAAGTTTGGTCTGCCTTGTAATGTTATATTTCTCCTTATATTAAACAATGAGAAATCACTCTATATATATACAAGTGAGAGGAAAGAGACACATCTCTTCAATCTCCATGTCGGACTCCATAAAACAAATTATGTCTTAAATAAGTTAGGCTAGAAGTGGGAGCCCGATGCTACTTCTTCAACATCAAAACTCCCTCTCAGCTAGGGAGGATACTTCCAGATGCAAAAGACATATCACCTCATCGTGATGTCAACCACAATGGCTTACAAGTGTTCATCACTTTACATGACATCCACCATGGTTCTCCTAGAGGGTGGAATCAAGGTATTTCACCTTGAACTTCTCTCATAGAGAAGAACTTGTTATCAAGGAATTTCGCCTCAAACTTCTCTCATAGAGAAGAACTCATTATCAAGGTATTTCACCTCGAACTTCTCTCATAGAGAAGAACTCATTATCAAGGGATTTCACCTTGAACTTCTCTCATAGAGAAGAACTCATTATAAAGGGATATCACCTCAAACTTCTCTCACAGAGAAGAACTCATTATCAAGGGATTTCACCTTGAACTTCTCTCATAGAAAAAAACTTGTTAACAAGGGATTTCACCTTGAACTTATCTCATAGAGAAGAACTCATTATCAAAAGGGATTTCACCTCGAACTTCTCTCACAAAGAAGAACTCATTATCAAGGGATTTCACCTCAAACTTCTCTCATAGAGAATAACTCGTTATCAAGGGATTTCACCTAAAACTTCTCTCACAGAGAAGAACTCATTATCAAGGGATTTCACCTCAAACTTATCTCACAAAGAACTCATTATCAAGGGATTTCACCTTGAACTTTTCTCATAGAAAAGAACTCATTATCAAGGGATTTCACCTCGAACTTCTCTCACAGAGAAGAACTCATTATCAAAGCTTTGGTAGCTTCTATAATAGATCTATTCTACCTTTCTACAAAACCATTCTATTGAGGATTGTAAGGGACATAGAACTCCCTCTTAATCCCTAATTCAATGCAAAATTTACTAAATCCTTCAGAGGTGTACTCCCCTCCATTTTTAGATCTCATAACTTTGAGTCTTTTCCTAGATAAGTTCTCTACCTAAGCTTTAAACTCTTTGAACCTCTCAAGTACTTCTTTAGATTCCATGGAACAACCTTTGTAGGTACCTACATGATCTTGGCAGAATTTTGGAAGACACATGGCCATCTTCTACATGAGAGGTAAAGCCCAAAAGTGTAGGTGATCCAATCTTTGATGTCAAAGATCACACAATCTTGAAGAATCATGTACTAGTGCCTGAAGTGGACAAGTGATTAGCCTATAGAGGCTATCATGTCTAACTCCAATTATAGGCATGATGAGGTAGATAGAGATAGAAGTAGTTGGTGATTAATTCCAATACTCCCCCTAATCACAACTACTGCTATCTATGATGCATAATATATCTTTTTTTCCAGCTCTATAGAGATCTTAATTATTGAATACCATTCTATGACCATTAATACAACTTCTTAATGGATATTGCTACCATATCACAATGCATTTCATCATTTACATCCTTCTTCAATACACAACTACTTAGCTCTTTTCAACACATTGGCTACTTTCACATTTATGTGGGTTACTACCACATCAATAGGCTACGATCACAAAAATACTATATGTACATAAATTCTTGGATCAAACGGGGGCAATGATGGTTATTTCAATCCACCACAAATTTCTTCCTCACTTACAGGCCAAAATCTAGAACACACTCAAGAGCTGGAAGTATTTTCTTGATGTTCTCCCTCTCCATACATTTCTTAACCCTTGCACGAAACATTGAAAATTGAGTCTCAAATAGGAGCTTGAAATTCCCAATAGTTTCATAAGAATGGAACCAGGATGTAAATGGAATGAAGGCATTATCTACGAAGCCAAATTATTCTCCACCAAAATAAGGCCCCTAGCCTCGTGACATATTCTTCAACACACCTTCTAAAAAATTTAAGATTCACCAACATGTCATGCTTGGCCTCCTCTTGAGCCTCCCCTTTTGTTCTCAATACATGAGTTGCTAAATCATAGAACTTGTTGTCTACAAAGCCAACCCATAATCTAGAAAATGTGTGATCATATGGCTCGAAAGGTAGAAGTGGCTTGGAAAGCCAGACCTCATCGATATAATGGAGGATTATCAGAGACTCAGAGATGGGATTTCCATTGTGAATGAGCATGGGTATCTTTTTGTAGACTAGATTCATTTACAACAGTAGCTGACTCTTGGTGGTGGTAACATCTTCTGCTTGGCATTCATATTTCACACCTTTCTCTTCCAATCCAATCAAGACATGCATGACAAAGGGACTCACTCACATGCTCATCACTTTCTCTTCCTCCATTTCTATTTTCATTTCATCTTACATCATATTTTTCCAATGTTAATTGCACTCTTTCTTGTCTATAGCTTTCGAGGACCACACTTCTACTGCACTACTTTGATGTTTATCATTAATGAATCTATGGGTGAAGAGACTCAAACCTATCCCCAATAGGTTGGATGTATACGCTTCCTCTTTTGCTAGCTTCTTCTTTCTCTTATGACTGCTACAACCTTCCTCTAACCTAGCTATAGCTTCCTCAATCTACACCATCAATTCTTGTTAACTACATTAACTCTGATCCTTCCTCCAACTGCACTCTTTTACCAAATCTAATGTGGCTTCTCCTTTTTGATGATTCAACTCTTCTAACCCCAAGATTGAGTGGGGATATTCATTGTATACTTTATCCTTATTCTATATTGACAAGCTACGGCTTGAACAGACAACATGCTAGCTAGTTGTGTCTTGCTTCAATGCAGTGCTCAATAATATAACAAACACAATGAGTATGACATTCACAATGTGTGCACATAACAAACAAACTAGACTATAGTTTGATGCTACGACATACAAATTGAAAACTCTATTATCTACTAGGTCTTTGTTCTTGTAGGGCTATCTTCCAACACTTCTATCTAGTTACTCTTTGTCATGCCTCCATATGGGCACTCTTCTTTTCTTCAGCTCCATGCCTAATAGCTGTGGCTTCTCTCTTTCTAAGCAATTTCCCACAAACTCTAGGCTCTTCTCTAATGACTTTGTTTCTATTGTAGCTTTCCATGATCTAAACTTTAAAATCTCAACATACAGACCTTCAGTCATAAAGACACATATTCTTATGTAGAGCTATGATGCTCAACAAGATTCATAGAACAACATTTTTGATTAGGCTAGCACAATGGATGGTGATGAGCTATGGCTCTTTCTTTTTTTTCAACTTAGAGGATCAAACACACTGCACCTTGACAGATAATCACTTGAACAAAAAATTATACCAACACCAGCCTAAATGGACCATTGAGCAACCTTCGGCTCTGATACCATGTTAGTTTTAAGATCCGATTTGAAACAATCAAAAAAAGTAACACAATGAACAATGAACACAACAATATACCTTGGGAAAACCCTCCAACTTGAAGGGAAAAACCTAGCAACAATATATCTCTTATATATTGAATAATAAGAATAGCAATCTGCTTTACAATGGCCAAATCCAAGGCCTATAGGTATAGCTTCACTTCTTGAAGCACAATGAATAAGATCACACTTGACAAATCTTATTTGCTCTTGAAATAACTTGATCTACTCCTTAAAAGTTTGCTCTACCTTGTAATGTTATATTTCTCCTTATATTGAACAACGAGAAATCACTCTATATATACAAGTGAGAGGAAAGAAACACATATCTTCAATATCCATGTTGGCCTCCATAAAACAAATTATGTCTTAAATAAGTTGGGCTAGAAGTGGGAGCCCGACGCTGCTCCTTCAACATCAACACTATATACCCTTGAACCATTAATGGGACATCAATAAACAAATTTAATGAGAGAGAGACTTGAAAATTATTTGTTGTTTATTGAGAAGATCTTCCTAAGCAGGTGTCAATATAATAATGGATAAAGTTTGGTAATTTCAAGATAAACTAATCAATTATCCACTTATAATGGGATTAAATTTCAAACTTGGACTTGATTCAATACTTTTAAGGTATCTCCAACTATAAATCAAATTACACAAAATGAGACCAAAGTATTTCTAAATTAAAATTCATAAATTTGAAAAAAGTTGGATTATGTTTGAAATAATTTAGATATTATTTGTATTAAATTGATGATAATGTTACTAAAATTATAGTTTATCATCAATAAATACACTTGAAAGAATCATATGGAGAAGTTACATCTTTTTAAATAATGTTTCACAGTTGTTGGCATGATTTTTTTGCTTTCTCCTAAGAATGTGATGACAGACGTAATTTTGATTCTCCAATCCTTTTCATCTTTTCAACTTCCATTTCTACTATATCTACTTTCTGTAATATAAATCATTTACAATTTTTATTTTGTAACACAATTTTGAGAATTACAATCAATGAACACTATGTTGGAAATTGAGAAATCATCTCCAAAGGACCCTTTAAAAATAACTTCATCTAATTTCATTATATTTACATTGAAGGGATTTGGATATTTTTCTCCCAAAAAAACATGAAATTTGAACTTGTGTAATCCATGGATTGAAGGAGTAGCCTCAAATTATTGTCCTCTATCATTGGCCAAAGGCCAAAGTGAGAAAAAGACTGCAGTGCCATCTTCAAAATTTCTTTGGAATGATATCGAATGTAGTATGACATATTTTATATTATTTATTTTTTTTGTTCTCTTAACATTAATTTTTATATATTTTGTTTTGTGCACAATAAATAATAAGTCATCAAACCCCAAAATCAATAGTTTTTTAAAAGTCAATTTTAACTCCTTGAAATGTCTATAATTTATTAAAAAAAGAAAGCAGACATATATTAATAATATTATGTTATAAGAAATATAACATGGAAATTTTATAATAAAATGTTTTAAATATTAGATTAATCATTGATGCACTTTTGATTTTCATGTTATATTGTAACATATAAACATATTGCATTTCATTTGTTGCATTTTCTATTTACATTTCCTTAAATCTTATAAAGATTCATATAAACATATACAAAAATATATACATGCTTAGGTATATGTAACTATACTCATTAAACATAGATGTACCATTTCTATTGTCAATTTTATAACATATATATGCATATACATGTTTATAATTAATCCTTATAACTTGACCATAATATAAACTTCTTATGCATTCATAAAAATAGATATAACTCATCATATTCTGAAATAATATATATATCCTATTACTTATGCAATCTATTTATGCCATTTATCATATGCACACATATATTCTTGTGTGTGTGTGTGTGTGTGTGTGTGTGTGTGTGTGTGTGTGTGTGTGTGTGTGTGTGTGTATGTGTGTGTGTGTGTGTGTGTGTGTGTGTCTGTCTGTCTGTGTGTGTGTGTGTGTGTGTGTGTGTGTGTGTGTGTGTGTGTGTGTGTGTGTGTGTGTGTGTGCGTGCGTGCATGTGCATACTAATAGAAACTTCTTATGCATTCATAAAAATAGATACAACTCATCATATTCTGAAATAATATATATATCCTATTACTTATGCAATCTATTTATGCCATTTATCATATGCACACATATATTCTCTTGTGTGTGTGTGTGTGTGTGTGTGTGTGTGTGTGTGTGTGTGTGTGTGTGTGTGTGTGTGTGTGTGTGTGTGTGTGTGTGTGTGTGTGTGTGCATGCATGTGCGTACACACACACACACACATTCCCATTTTCATCAAAATATTCTTAATAAGAATTATATTCTTCCTCAAAATTTTCATTGTCATAATATTTTTGTCCATTCAAACAAACCATTTTTATATTGATAAAGATCATATATACTCAACATCAAAATTTATTATATTCAAGACATAGTATAGTACATTGAGTTATTTTAAAATGGATAAATTCAACATTTAAAAAATATTTAAATGGGTAAATACAACCACATTCAAGTCAACATATAATAATAAGAACCCACACTTCCAAATCCCAATCTGATGCATTATATTTTATTGTCTTCTACACTTTCCTGTCAATACATAAAAATTCAATTGTAATGTGTTTAAATAAATAAAGATTATTTATATATTATACTATATTAAATTGTATAATTACACATTCATTGAAAGAGGGTTTTCACCTTTTTATAGTTTGTATAGTTACAATCTTTCATTGAACCTTTCATTCTTTATTCCCTATAAGGCATTATATAATTTAGTAACTAGAAATTATCATCATCATTTGATTTTATATTTGTATTTAAAAAGGTATCTTGTTGTAGACTTTTACCTTTTCTTGTTTTCATGGAGGCATCAAGCTACAGAGTTGTGTCTTAGATTGTTTTGTCAGAGACAAAGTTTTAGAGTTGTGTTATGAATTATTTTAATTGAGACATAAATAGATTAAAAAATACATTGTCACTATTATAAATAACTAATAAATAAAAAATTGTATAGTCGTAAATATGTATGATCTTTTCTTACCTTCTTCAACTTGAAAGTTCTCATGTTCATTGATTTGTTTTCCATTATTATTGTTTCTTCACGTTAATCCATTGTAATTAGTGTTACACACCAAAATATTGCTAAGATGTTAGGTTTGAAAAATAAATCATACACACCAAAAGATTATTAATATGTTTTATTTAAAAAATAAAACATGATTATAAAATAAATTAAAAATGTTATGAAATTAGTACTAATCCAAGAGGTTGTTCTAGTATTGGTTATCATGAATTTGTCAAAAAAAATTGAAATTAAACACTAAAAATTGTTTTTTCTTTAGTTTTCATAATGCAAGATAAATTTCTTCACATTTTTGGACAAGCACACACCAATCCAACTCTTGTATATACCCATAGCATATCACATGTATCTAAATTATTAAAATTAGTAATAAGTCTCTCCAAAAATAAGTTATCTAATTCATTTTTTAATGGCCTTCATGTTTTGTGTGAACCAATCATTTGAAATGTCGGCACGTCTTTACTAATGTCAACACCTTCCTCTAATTTACTTTGTTGTGAATGGAGGATAAAATATTCAATCTTAAAATTAGTGAAATATTGAGAAAAATTGATACCTGTAATGAGTCTAATTAAATCCATCACTATCTTCACTCCAAAGTATGACACCCATATTTTGCATATAATTAAAATGACCAACACATCTTTTCAAGAGAGATCTAAATGCCATAAAAATGGTCAAGTTTGTGAATGATGAATACATTAAAATCCCTAAAATAACTTTATCAAACAATCCCCAAATAAATAGGTGAAGATGTTCTTCCTTTAAATATTCAATGACATTCAAAATATCAATAATTATCAAATCAACATTCACAACAACAATGAACATTGCACTGAAATCTTATAAAATGAATGTCCAAAGACATGGGGGGATATAATGGAAGTTAAAATTTTATGTATCTATCCAAGGAAGTTGACCTCCATCACTATCTAGATATTTTCTCAATATGCTTATTGAAATTGGATATGATGTTTCCTAGCTTTTTTTTAAGTTTTTTTGAAGTATTTTCATTTAAGACACACAAATCATCAAACATTTTCTAATAAATTGTATAATACTCATTACTTTTTTAGGTGTGATTATTTTTTATGATAGAAGTGTAAAATCATTATTAGTGAAACAATATTCAATTTTTGATAATATGTTACTTTCCAACTTCACTTTTAAATACCAAGTGTCCAAGTTTTTGCACCTAGGGGTTTTTAAGAAAAGAATAGACCCTTCTTCCAATGAATATACTAGAATTATTTTTTGTTTGTCTAAAATAAGTTCAATATTTATAATTACTATTATACCAATAAGATTTAAATCTCATTTATCTAAACCAACTAAAGCAAAACTTTAAAACAAATCATACACCTTATCAAAACAATCCCAAATGGGTTGTTCTATGAAAATAATGCATTTTCTCTCCTATAATTTTTGTGTCGAGCATTTCATTTGTGTGAACAAGTGTCTATCTTATTCTTGTATTTATTCTATAAATTTTTAACCTAGTTCAAGATTCTTCCAACCACTCAGTTGGATAAGGTCACATGCAAATAAAACTTTATCTACAAATGAAGCCTTATAAACTGATTCATTAGCTTCACTATATTGGTTACATATTTTTTAAACAATATGGAATAGAGTAACTATTTTTCAAAAATCTTGCCTTTCTAACACAACATTTTTTCTCAATGATAATGAATAATATTCCTTATCTAAAATAATTCTCTATTATGCTATAATTATGTGTTATCCATCTACAAGTTTGAACTTTACAATTTTTTTATACATCATATCTTCAAGGAATTATTTAGATCAAAAGGAATTAATAAACCATATTTCATTAGAACCTCATTATATTTTAAGAATGAATGAATTATAGCATTCACCATCTTTCATTCGTATTTCTTATTTTGACATTAGCATCCCCCAATTCATAGATATCTATAGGAATGTTAAAGGCATAAATTATAGAGGAAATATACCATGTAGGGAATTCACTATGTGTTTTATTAGAATTTTATGCCAACAAAAGTGTATCAACATTTTCTTCATCTTATATTTTGCCACTGGTGTGAGTAATTATATAGCTTTTTTCAAATCTTCATATACATATGTTACCCTTGTTTGTCTTATTTTCTGTAGTGCTTTTTTATTATGATTATAGGGTATCTTAAATGCATATTTACATGGTGAAAAATAGAAGTTGTTTCCCCTTATTCATGTTTTTATTTCAATATATTTTTGATTATAAGGTCCAAATTATCTCTATTTATCAACCTAGACATTTCAAAGTTGTCATATCTATTAAATTGAAATCCAAATGTTTCACAAGAAAGAGGAACATTTATTTTTTTCAATTCCATTTTACTAAGTATAAATATAAAATGATGGATAATTCTTCATTCCATACTTCCAATAGAAATGAATGGCATCTTCAATTTCATCCTTTTCATAGGCAAGGATTATTTCATTTGAAGAAGATTATTTTTTAGATATAGTGCTAAAAAAATAAATATTTGCATGCATATTTGTCGAACTAAACAAATCAAAATACCAATCAACAAGAGGAATTTTATTTCCATCATAAAATAGAAGATGGAAATGTGGATTTAATTTTAGTTTTGGTAATTTAAATAGTACTATATCCATATTTTCTTCAATTGAGGCATTATTATACCTTTTAAGTGTGGGAATTTTATTCTTGCTTGAAGACATTATTTAAATAAATGAAATGATTTAAATATTTATCTTTAGTAAAATATGTGGTTTATATTGTATCACTTACAAAATTATGTGTGATTAACTAGTGATTAATTATATGTCAACAAATGTGAATTCTAATCTATAATATTCAATATATATTAAATCTTCACAATATATACACTATCTTAGACATAAACTTAAAATGTATAACCAAATCAAAAATAAAATATATATAGTGAGATGTAAAACTCATTTAAAGGGGATTACTTAAAAGTTTACTATTCATTTCTAACATATCAAGCACTTACTAATCATGCGAACAAATTATAACACCATAATTACTCAGGGTTATAACTCAGTGAGTTAGATGTACTTTAAAACAAGAGTAACTACTAAACTATCCTTTTCACTGATAAACATTTTTTAGGTATCTCCCAAGAGATACCTCCAATGTCTCATTGAATTTATGACAAGACCCATGAAGGAATATCCTATACAAAGTAGGACTAACCATAAGAAAGTGGAGGACATTTTAAATACATGTATAAAATGTGTCAAGGATTATATGTAAATTAAAAAACTATCCAATAGAAAGAGATAGGTAAAATAGTCTACAAACATTTATTTCAAATGAGAAATAAGTCAAGGAATATGATTCAAATATTCAACTTAAGGGGTCTGAGGTGAGGTGTTAAAACATTGGACAAATTTAGAAGATATCCCATCCAAGGCTTCATCATTAATTTAGAAATATAATCCCTCTCTCATGTATGGGATGAGGCATCAACACTCCTCAAAATTGATGATATGATGTACAAATCTTGAAGTATGATGGTTATCAATCAATACCAAATTATTACCCATGTTGTGAATCATAGAAATCTCTATACCATTTCATTTAATAAATGCCTAAAATTTGACAACAAGGACACCTTGTTAAGATCAAAATATTTATTTTATATGAAAATTAGATATTCACATCTAGAGTCACTATGGGAGGTGAAAGAGATAGGATAGAATTGATATCCTTTGTAGAGGCAAAGGAAGAACATGTTGTTTGGCATAAGTTGGTCAAAGGTGGGATTTCCAACTTCATGGAGGAATCATGGTACATGACTCAACCATATCTAGTGATTTTGCTAAAGGTTGGGATAACCATTTGGTTAGGATGAGAGGGCTAAGCATTATGATCATGAAGGAGATTATCTTTAAATTAACTATCATGATATGCAATGGATTAAAATCCTATAAGGATAAACGATAAGGAAGAGGTAATGATAATTTTATTTAAATCTGATATTTGAGTTATCTCATCTCAAAAATGATTTTGTTAAGCTAATTTACCTAGGAAATGACCTAATGTTTTCCTTTAAATCATGAAGTATATAAACCTTAAGGTCAAACACACTATCCCATTTTCACACCATTTTCCATTGATGAACCATTTTAAGGGTCACAAGATTAGTCTCATATTTTTTATTAAAGTCCCTCAAGGTTTTTATTGCTTCCTTCAAGTCTAATCCCTCATCTGACCCCATTTACCAGGGACTTATTCTCTTTATTGTCTACAAATTTGAACCCCTTTAGGGTAAAGATGTTAAAAATATGATTGATGGTCATAGTAGAAGAGAGTTAGGAAGTTGAGGCTAGAAAGTTCCCACCTTCAGGAGGGAAGGATAATTCTATAAAAAAAACCCCATGGAAATTAGATCAAAAGATAACTTTAAAGAGGTGAATCCTATAGATATCATCCACCATATAAACCCCTTGAGAAATAAATAGTATAACATGGAAAGGACCCTAGAGAAAACCTAGAGTAAGGTGATAATTCAACACTTACTATACATAGATCTAGTGGAGGAAATTAACAACTCAAAAGGAATGTTAGCTTTAGTGGAGTTTAGAACTAATACTGGTAGAGGTTTGGCATCAAGAGATGAATAAATTGGGGAGATTTTTATCACTCTCCCTAGTAATATGATTAAACAAATCAAGGAGAAGAAGATGGATCTAAATAAGGGACCACTAGACAAGGAGGTAGAGTGGATACTACTCCATAAAGCAAAGAGTCTCACTATATAAACCTAATAGGGCCTAAGTAAAAGGATTAGAGGAAAATATAAAGAAAAAAAATTGGAAGCATCAAATTGGTTGTATAATCTAACTCTGACGAGTCTAAATATTTTCTTTAACTTTTTCCCTCTTAGTCTCTTTTTGGAATCATTTGGCTAGTGACTATGTTTTTGATAGTGTCCTGCATAGCCACAGTTCTATGTTTGTCTTATTTTATTTTATGTTGAATATTTCTCATTGGTTTTTTTAAGGGCATGAGACCCCTTTCAATTATTGTGTATTTTTATGGGGAAGTATGTTGTAAATGTAATATGTTGCTATAAAATCCAAAAGGTTAATTATTTTATAATGTTTACTAACATGGATAAGTTTACAAAAATTGTCACATCCACCACCATAAACCACAAGCACAAACACCACAAAAAAAACTTAAAACCATTACAGTATCACAATGTAAGAGAATTTGGTACAGGCTTGAAGCCTAGATAAATTGTTTTTCCTTGAAATATACTAGAAATTGTGTTCATTTCCACTACACAAGAACTATTAAACTACCTTGAATTTGAACCAGCAAATGCCCCTTGTATGTAATGGTCTTAACAAGCCACTGTGTGAGGTTCAATGTACCTAGAGAAGGTGAAATAAACCTTAGGGAAGTGTCTTAATCCTTATTTATAGGAGTGTGTGGGAAATATTCCTTTCAAGAGAAGCTTGAAATGGACTACAACTCTTAGACCTAGCCTAAAGTTGATTATTGGGTCAAACTGCCCACCAATAGGTACTTTCAAAGTATCTCCTATGAGATACCTTTCAAACATGCACAAGAGTGAATTTTTCCTTCAAAGTATCTCCTAGGATACCTTCAAGTTACCCATGAAGGTATTAAAAGGTTATTTCAAGACCCTTGAATTAATATCCTAAGAGATACCTCAAAGGGAATTATGAATGGTATTACATTCAAGGGGACCTTCAATGTATCTTCCAATAGTTACCTTCAGCATGCACATGAGTGGAATTTTCCTTCACCTTGAAGGCACTAATTGAATGGCCTTGTAATACTGTCAAGGGTACCTTAAATGTATCTCATAAGAGATACCTTAAATTTACCCATGAAGGTATTATTGAGGTTTCAAACATTCTTTGATAAAGTCAAAAGGCTTTGTACCCTATATTTTGATACTCTCATATTTATGAAAGTATGACAATGGGCATCCATTCCTTAAAATGGGCTTGTGGAAGATACCTCAAAGGGCTTTTTCATACATTAAAAGGGACATTAAAGGTATGTCCTAAGAGATACCTTCAACATGCATAGGTGTGTAATTTGTCTTCACCTTGAATACACTACTAGGTGATGTCTTGAAGAGCCTTGTAATACCTTCATGAGTACCTTCAAAGTAACTCCTAGGAGATACCTTGCAAAAATTCACAATAGTGAAGTTTTTCTTAAATGTAAGTTCTAGGAGATAACTTCAAGTTACCCATGAAGGTATTGAAAGGCCCTTTAATGCATCTCCTAGGAGATACCTTAAAGGGTTTTGTCATAAATTCAAGGGGACATTGAAGGTATCTCCAAGGAGATACCTTCAACATGCACATAAGTAAAATTTTCCTTCACCTTAAAGGCACTATTAAGTTGGTTAAAAACCATGGGGTTCTCAAAATGGATTTTTTGATATGAATTAGATGTTTTAAGTGTTCTACACTCCCATCTTCTATAGACCTTTGAGTTGGCACTCCATCAATGGAATAGAGACACAGAAACTTTATTATTTCATCAACAGGGTTTAAATTTAAAAATATTTTCACCTTGTATTTTGGTATTCCCAAATTCCTAAATGTGTGACACTTAACATCCCTTTGTTAAAATCAGCTCATGGAATGTTAAACATATCTTTGGTTTATGGTCTAATACCCCAAGCTTTTTTATCTTTGGACCTCTAAGATCTCACCATGTGGCATGATCTCATCAACTAAGGACTATTGAAGGTTGAAGCATAGATAAATACATAGATTAATGATGAGTTAACACCTATCATCATTCAAAGAAACTAACCATGATTATATGGTAATCATCATTGATAAATGTCTCAAATTTGATGACTAAACATTCAAAATTAATGAAGGTTTGACATATGGTAGGTAATTGAACCCACTAAAGCTGACTGACATTTTCATAATGAAACAAGCATTTAAAACAAAATTTCATTATCTCCATTAATGACACATTAATAAATTCAATGTTCAAAGCTTGTAAATGATATATGAGAAATCTAAACCAAAGGGGATTTCACTTATCTATTACTCTTAGGTAAACATTGCATTTTTGATCTCTTTTACATTCAAAATCCCTAATTCCTTATATATGTTTGTGAATTCAAACTAGTCTTTTTAACAGAACTAGATGCATACATATAGTTCATCAATGACATCAAATTCAAAACAATAAAATGTCCATTATCTTTATGATTTCACCACCATGACTAAGTACACTGATACAATATTAAATAAAAGTTCTTTAGATTTTGAATTTCACCATTATTCTATATTATGAGATGAGGTAGAATCAGTAATATCATACTCAACTCAAGATAAAATTTCACCAGCCCACAAGTAGTACATTTATGATTTGTTACCCATCAAGGTGTAAGGTCTTCATTAGGTAGCTATGAAACTTGAGGTAATTCCATGCATAGACCCTCTCATATATATTTTTTTTAATAACACTTTTGATGGTAATTACTTATATATTAATAAAAATAATAAAGTGAATGCATACATTTCTAGTTAGGGATTTTGATATGTATCTTAGATTAATTGCCCCTGAAATAATCTACAATCAAAACTCAACTGATGTCTAGCTTGAACAAAACATAGAGGAAAAATTGAAAGAGTAGATTTTCAATGGCCAAAAATTGAATCTCAAAGGGAGCATTACATCCAGTTGCATCATTAAATTTAGGTTTGAGGTTAGGATATAAATGGCTCTATTGAATAGATTGTATGGATTTTTAAGTATTGCATATGTTTAGGTTGAGTGGATTCCATTTGGTGACATTTTGTTAACCTCTGATCAATTAGTTCCACTAGGAGAAATTATCTAAGACATACTAAAGTCCTAAATGTTTTATCCAAACTAAAGGCCATCAGATGTTAGTTTTTACATGATGTATTATTTGATGGATGCTATTATGGGAACTAATTATTAAATCTATGGTGAGTTTTGGTAACCCTAAAAATAATATGTGGCTAATATAATTAGTGAAGATAATTATTTTGTGTTCATTTATAAATATAGGTATGATACTAAAATAATTTCCAATAAATTTTACCCCCATATATATCATAAATCCATGATAAATTTACTCTTAAGTTATCTAAGAAATTTTTTAATACACTCAACAAATGGGGAGACTACTAGTTCTATCCAAATTTTATTGTCATTCAGATTTAAGTGACACAGACTTCTTCCTTATTACTAACACATCATGTCTTAGACAAAATTATTGAACAAGAAATAGATTTTTATGTTTATGACATTATTGATGAAGAACTAGGTTAGAGGCATATATATTATGATTTTAAGACTCCTATGAGTATTGTCCAAATGTAGTATGTGGTCAGATTCCATTTCAACTAGGGAAAACAAATAAGGGCCAATTACAATCTAAAATTGGCAACCATTCATAGAATGGGATCCAAGGAAAACAGTTATAGGATACCTTTAATAGCTTGAGGAGAAGAATAATGTTCATTTTTATTATGGGCATGAGGATTATGACCATTATTCCATATTATAAAATGTGCCTAATGATTTGGTGGTATGGAATAATATAAAGGATAAGTTGATGTTTATGGTCTAGGATTAGGCATTAAAATATAATCCTTAGGCCACAGAGGAAAAATTTTAGAGGGTGTGGAATAACTAGTGACCACCAACCCAACCTCATGTCTCTTAGTAACAAGATCAACCTCCTCCTCTAAAAGAGCCTATAGGTGAGTAACCAAATGACTCTAGTGTCTAAAATGAATCTAATCCTTAGCTTAGAAGGGAAATTTTGAGTGGTTTTCAAAGTACCCAATTCCCTTCCCTGATAACACCTCCTGCCAACCAAGTTTTGGTCACATCAACTATAATATATAGGTTGACAACTTCTCTAGGCAAACAAAATAAGAGAATTTTTGTGATTACTACTTTACCCCCTTAAAAACAATGACCTAAGTGAGTCTTCTATATTTATTACAAGCTTATTTATCTTCCATTATAACTATTCTTTATTCTCCCCCATATCTTATGGATATCCCTTCATCATCTGCATCCATTGGTAAGGATACCTTTATTAAATGTACATGTACCATTTCACCTCCAAACACCTTTTAACTCACCTCCATAATAACTATTACCATGAATTCACCAACATCTATTATGATGCCTCCCACCACTATTATTCCTTTATCTATATCACCTTCCATTCCAATTTCCACTCCCCCTATATTCACCTACCAAAGGAATCCCAAGGATTCTTGAACTCCTACTGAGAGCAATTCATTAAAAGGAAGGCCATATATTGTTCTATCTACAATTAAAGAGTTTATTGAGGTGGAAAATTTTGAGGAAGTTGAGAAAGAAAATGAAGGATATATTCAGGTAGAGTTACATGTGGAATAAGAAATAAAACTAGTATCATTGGTTAATTACTTGAATGATGAAGATGAAGAAGATGCTTCTAAGGAAAAAAATAAGTAAAGTAAGGAAATATTGAAGAGGCTCACCCACATAATTAAGAGTTAGAGTTAGAAAAACCAAAGCCTTGAGTATAGGAGAGAAATAAGTCCCCATAAAATAACCAAGTGAAATTATTGATTAGGTAGTCTCCTCTAATATTTATTCATCTATCAATGTTGAAATCCAATTTGTAAGTCTACCTTTTGTTATATATTAGGCTTTTGTATTTATTCCTCCTAAGGATTCATAAATTATTTCCCCACATTCAATAAATACCCTAGAGAAGAGGGTCCATTTTAAATATGAGGTAATTGTATCTATTTTTTATCCTTAGATCCCACCAATTTCAAAAATAAAGTTGGCTCAAATAGAAGTGCCCATTCCACAAGCCTAAACATTATCTTCAGCCACAATTATAGATGATATAACCCCTATTTTTTTCAAGTATATAGTCAAGGTCATGCCAATGAGAGAATTGTCTCTAATGGAGATAATTATCCACTAGCATTTCCTATTTCCCACTTATATTAATACTTCAATGGTGAATCCCTTAATTAAAACTCATATGACTCTTCCACCTTCTTCATCTTAAGGCCGAACTCCAATTGAAGAAACATGGGTTCTTATAGTCCCCTAATGGGTGAAATAGATGCAAGAATCCATGAATGAAAAATAAAATCTAGTTGTAATTAAATTGTCCACAATATCCACCACATTTGATGAGAAGAGTGGGATAATTTAAAGGGTGAGGAAGAGGAAGGTAGTGCACCTTAGTATAGGTGAGGAAATGGACTTTGATCATAGAGATAATATTTTTCTTCTTACAAAGAAACCAAAGAAGAACCTAGGGGACCGTAAAGAATATATTGAAAACTTCAATGATTTCATTGACTCTATAGGGGTAGCCTTGAAGGAAATGCAATAGAGTATTAAGGAGACATTGAGAAGGTGGAAATAAATTCAAATCACCCAATACCCTTAAGAAATTATTGTTGATGTGAAAAGTGTAGCTAATAAGTTGTACAATATTTTGTATAGTATGTGGGCCTCTAGAAAAGCTCCAAGCCTAAGTGGGTAAACATCACCAAGCCATATCACCAGATGAAAGAATTAGAAAAGAGGTTAAATTTATTGATTTTGTGTTCAAAAAAACAACTCTTTTAACCATTTAAATTTAATGTCTAGTATGGATGTGGCCTAATGCTTGAATTATATCATTTCTAGAAGATTTGCATCTCTTAGTTGTCATAATAAGATAAATGTATTATTGGGACTCTTTACTAGATATTGGAGCAAATCCTTGGAAATTTTAGCATATATGGGGGTCACTTAGGTGATTACTCATACTGGTGAGTTTGTTAACATGATTAATTTTTGGAACCTCCTTTATGCATCAATAGATAGTTTTAATAAGAAGGTAGAGGAAATCATCTACAAAACCAATGAGGTTCTATAGCTAGTCATTTTTAGTAAGAATAGATTAAATAAGTCTTAATATTTAGTATCTATATTTAATATCTTGGAAGAAAATCAAGGTAGGTTAATGGCTAAAGCACAAATAATTTAAGGTAGGGGATGCATTATTGGAGTAACTTAAAAGAAAAGAGAAAGCTTCATCTTAAATTTTGTTTACTCTACCAACTATAAGTGTTTATGCAATAGCTCAAGACTCTTACTATTTTGGGTTTACAATAATGAAAACTCCCATAGGTATGGTGTTCATTTGACCTATAATTACTCATATGAGAACCTTAGTTTCTTATTTAACTCCTCCGACTAGCAGTGTCATATTGGCACCATGATTTGAAATGATTATATATGTGAATGTGTATTTAATGTGGAAATATAATTCCTAATATATTTATTGTACACATATATTGTATTTTATTTAGAGATTTTATGTTTAGACACTTTCATTGTGCATGCATCTTTTTCACAATCTTGAGCATGTGGCTCTATTTTTAGACTTATAATTTTAGGTGAAGCTTGAAGAGATGGGGCTTTCCCATATCAATATTATAAATACATGTAACCTCTTAGTCCTAAAGAGAGTATATTTTGTCTATTCAAACTAATAAGAAATTTAAAAGAGTTCTACTTGACTTTGTCTTTATGTGCAACTCTTGATTCTTCTCCAATTATGTGGATTAATTGAGATGTTCCATTATTATGGTAAATTAGTGATTATATTTTTATATAAGTTATCCTTTTTAAATTAAATCATTAATTTTAAGCTATATCCTATTTTAATATCTTTTGTATATTAATCATAATCCTTCTTGAAGATGTGTAATAGTAGTCTAACAATTGGGCAAATTTTGACTTTGTATGTTTGAGTATATTGTGTTCAATGTCCTTTAACTCTTCACTATATTTGATTTTTGGTGTGATATATTAGTTTATAATAAATATTGGTTTAGATTACTTGTCCTACCTAAGTTCAGGTGCTAGTTTTGAAGGGTTTTATCTTGAGCTATCCATAGGCCTTCTTTTATGCCCTACTCTTCCCTCCTTTTTTGAGTTTTTTTTTAAAGATCCTACCCACCTTAATTATAATCATCAACTTTACACCTAATATAAGTATATATAGGTTCATTCATAACCAATCCATTTATAATAAAAAAATCTATGTCACTCACCACTATTCCACCAATAGGTTGTTATAAAACTAAAAACCCTACAACTCATGTGTTTGAGTGATTTACATCATTGATCTTAAAATGTTAAAGGTTACCTTATAAAAGGATCTAGGTGTGTTCATAAAACACACATCAACAAAATCCATCTTTATAACCTTTAGTGTGTTTTTTAAGAGAAACAAAGAAATATTTATGAACTTTCGGTGTATCACCTCTTATTATTTTTTATTTATTTTCTCTCCCTTTTCACAAATGAAGAACGTAGTTTAACTGTAAGTAGTTTCATTCCTTGTAGTTTAGGTCTCCATAAAATTTTGAAACCTGATACATTGATTTTGTAAGGGAATATGGCCCATCCCCAAAGGTTTATATTAAAGATAATTAAGTCCCACACTTTGGAGTTAACCCCATTATGTCTACAAATCATCTTTGTTGTTTTAGGTGAATGATTTGAGAGAAAAGAGTATTTCCTAGGAGATACCTAAAATAGTGTTATCATACATTCAATATGATGTTGAAGCTATTTCCTATGAGATACATTCAACATACACATGAGTGGAATTTTCCTTCACCTTGAAGGCACTGTTGGGTGATAACTTAAAGGAACTTTTAATAACTTTAAGGTATCTCTTAGGATAAACCTTTCAAACATGTACAAGTGTGGATTTATACATCAAGGTATCTCCTAGGAGATACCTTAAAGTTACTCATGAAGGTAATATAAGTCCATTGAAGGCATATCCTAGGACATATCCTTAAGGGATATATCATACATTTAAGAGGATGTTGAAGGTATCTCTTAAGAGATACCTTCAATATGTAGATGAGTGGAATTTTCCTTCACCTTAAAAGTGTTATTGGCTAATAACTTGAAAGGCCTTGTAATACCTTCAATGTATCTCTTAAGAGATATCATTCAAACATTCACAAAAGTGGATTTCTACTTCAAGGTATCTCCTAGGAGATACCTTTCAAACCTGCACCAGAGTAGATTTCTACTTTAAGGTATCTCTTATGAGATACCTTCAAGTTACACATGAAGGTATTAAAAGTCCCTTGAAGGATATCCTATTATATACCTCTAAGGCCATTTTCATACATTCAAGGGGATGTTGAATGTGTCTCCTATGAGATACCTTTAACATGCACACAATTAGAATTTACCTTCACCTTGAAGGCACTACTGAGTGATAACTTGAAGGGTCTTATAATACCTTCAAGGTATCTCTTAGGAAATACCTTTAAAACATACACAGGAGTGAATATGTCCTTTAGGGTATCTCTTAAGAGATACCTTCAAGTTACCCATGAAGGTATTACAAGTCCCTTGAAGGCATATCTTAGGAGATACCTCAAAGGGTGTTATCATACATTCAAGGGGACATTGAAGGTATCTCCTAAGAGATATGCTCAACATCTACATGAGTCAAATTTTCCTTCACCTTGAAATCACTATTGGGTGATAACTTCAAAGGCCTTGTAATACCTTCAAGGTATCTCTTAAGATATACCTTTCAAACATGCATCAAAGTGGATTTCTCCTTTAAGATATCTCTTAAGAGATATATTAAATTTACCCACAAATGTATTACAAGTTAATTGAATGAATATACTTGGATACATCTCAAAAGGTGTTGTCATACATCTAAGGGGATGTTGAAGGTATCTCCTAGGAAATACCTTTAGCATACACATAAGTGAAACTTTACTCATTTAAGGCACTACTAGATGATACCTTTAAAGGCCTTCTAATAGTTACCTTCAAGGTATCTCCTAGAATATACCTTGAGTTTTCCTATACATTTGGACTTTATGCTTCACTAATTGGACTAATTATACTGATGATGAATATGAGTGTTTGTGACTTGAGTATGTAGGTGAATGGTATAACTAAGTTATAGTCAAACATTAAGTGAGATCAAGGAATAGACCTTAAAAAAATACTTGGTATTATAGTTATGATAATTTTACAACCTTTCATTACCACCTTATTACTATGATGATATAAATTATTTAGGGTTTCATGTTTTCTTATAAATTTAGGATCAACCCTGAGATGTTAATAAATTTAGCATCAACACTATTATATTGTGTGATAATTTAGAGAGTGTTATATCTTAATTTTATTATCTCATAGAAGCATGTTTCACATTCTCACCCCATTTCATCCTTTTGTTAGAGTATCACCATATTAATTATTGACATCCTTAAACAATTGCAAAAGACTTTAACTATAATATTATATCATTTTATTTAATGTTGAAACTAAGTTATCGATGACAAAAAATAGTAAAAAGATAGAGTTGAAATGAAAGGGGAAATGGATATTTCTATTAGATAAATATATTCATATATTGTAATTTGATAGAAGTGGGAACATTATCAATAATATGTAAGGTATGGCATCAAAATTCATTTCCTATTTGAAATAGATGAATGTGAATGGTTAAGCCATATCAATTGATCCCATTACTATTTTAATAAATAGGTCATATCAAGGGAATTTATCTTCTTGAACTCATTAAATTAGAAATGGAAATGTTGATTCACTTAACAAAATGTGATTATAAATTTATACAACTTGGTAAACATGGTGAGCATGATTTAAATCAGTTAGATAGTTGGATTATAGACATGCAAAAAAATAAAATAATAATTTTAGACAACTCTCACCTTAAAAACATTAAATATGAAAACATTATGGATCTATTTTATAATATAATACTTTAATAGCTTACAACATATGTTTAGAAACAAATCATTTCATTTCATTGAAATCGTAGATCAAATGGATACATAAATTTCCAAATTATAATTATTGAAGTAAGAATTCACTCATAAGAATTGGTTGGTGTGGGGGATTGATGAGAAGTTATCATTGGGGTATAGAGAACACCTTATTGTAAATTCACTATTCTTAAAGAATGATTAGTGAGCAAATATGCTTCAAGGATCCAAGACATTGATCAACCTCAAGATGTTGTTAGACTTTTTTCTTTAATTAAAATTGTTAAAATTCATTATAATGATCTCTAAGAGATTGAACTTATCAATAAGTTTCAATAGATTACTATCTTAGGATTGCATAGACCTAATATGAAGTCTATGAACACATAGTCAACTATATAAGGGTAACTTGGATGTTTTAATTTCAACTTATCTACAAAAAACTATAATAACTTAGTGGTTTTGTGATAATTTAACTCCTTGCAAGGTTTCTAGTTGGTCATTTTGGTTGGTCTATATGATTACTTATAAGTATTCAGATCTGAAACTATTAAAATAATATCATTTCATATAAAATGATGCAATGAAGGATCCATATTATTGTATGCACCTAAATTTGCTCACTTTGTCACTAATATTGCTAATTTCATCTAATTTATCTTACTAATCCTCCTATTCATTTTACATCCTCTTCATATTCATATTCATACACCAAAATTATATCATCCAAAAAATCAATAAATTATTCTAATCATGTATTATTTTTCAACTAACCCCACTTATCCATTATATTATGAATTTTTAATTCACATCCCACTTAGCTACCTAGTCCTAGGATTTCCTACAAGAATACCTCCTATACCTCACCTACCCTTATTATAATCACAATCTAATACCCTATATAATACTCATTAAACCCTAATTAATTCTATAGTTATATAACTCTAGAAACTTCCTCCAATTTCACCTCTTTAGAATCCTCTAAATCTAGAAGATTCATGAGAATTTTAAATTCCATTTCATTCCCTCCAAAATCATTCAAAGAATTTTTAATTCCTTGAATAATTCTCCACCATTGATATTCCTACACCCAACTTTAAATTTTAACAATTAATCTTCCCTCATCCCTCTCTATAAGTAACCAACCCATCCTCCATGTAAACACTAATGAGGAAATTCATGAGCTTTCACGTCAATATTATGTTTAAATACATGAATAAATCACTAGTATAATAATCAAAATATTGTCAATCCCATCATATGCTATTAAAATTATGATTCTATGTTAAAAATCCTCTATTTATAGTCATTTAGTCTTTTTGTTTGAATCTTGATTGGTAATATTTGTCTTTAGATCATAATGTTGTTTTAAATGTTCATTTTATTGCATTTTGATCTAATTATTTATAATTTTAATGATATACATGTATTTTGAGTAATTTTGATGTAATTTTCATATCATAAATACATTTCTCAAAATATTGATCTTACACTTATTCAACTCTGTCTTGATGATCTTATGAGGTCTGTCATTTTGATCAGTTTCACATTAAATATTAGAATTAAGACACCTTGATATCTTGATAAAATTTACAAGAGACATTATACAAAAATTGATGTATTTTTAACTAAATTATTTTATTCAAACACCTATTTACCCATTTAATCCCTTATACACCTTACATAGCCATGTATTCTATCATAATACTACACATAGGTCTATTAGTCTTGAGAGAGGTTATTACTTATATACTTACTTAACACAAGGACTTAAACACTCTCCCTTACCACTATTTCAATATCTAATAAAGAGACACCAATCTCTTTTATTGGTTTCTAAAAAGAATAGTTTCAAGGTCTTTTAATCTCTTCAGGGTTTGTATATGCCTAATTTTACCTTCATGATGACAAAAAAATGATTTTGAGCTCCTAAAAAACTTTTGACTACACCTCAAATATGAACCAAAGGTGAAAATGGTACATAAATATTTATACAAGTTTTAAGGATGAAAAAACAAGGAAATATAATAAATTCTCTTATTTTTTACCATCTCTATTAAAACCTACACATCGGTTTATACACAATCATCAATATCTATTCTACACTAACTAACTAACCTAAACAATAATACAAATTCCTAAAAAACCTAATCAACCTAATCATTCATATTTGAGCTCCTTATCCAATGAATACAAATTCCCCTTGATTGAAACCAAAGGAGTTATAATTTTGACATAGATATTGTGCTAAGAGGCTATCTCTTTATAGGAAGAATACAAGCCATCATAGACTAAAGAATTGCATGGTGATTCAGATCCTGATAGGTTTGTGTACATAATTACTTTAGATGAACTTATTTTTACATTGTCATGGGCTTAGAGTAACTAGGTTTAATTTTCAATTTACACTCTTTTAATTTATATAACCCCTCTTACCAATATATTCATGCATGCATACATACATACATGGTACATGTGTGTGTGTGTGTGTGTAATATTAATTATTATATAATATATATCATACTATTTTTATATATTAAACATTAATTATAATAAATATGTTAGTATAATATATTTAAATTTATATTATATGATATATAATATTATAATATTAAGTTACATTATTTAATCTATATTCCTTACACTTAAAGAGTTTGATATGAGTAAAACTCTTCCAAGGGGATATGATGAGAATGTATATTGTGATTTGAAATAGGGTCATAGGGATTCCACTAACATATGATTTTCCTTGAGATGTAAGCTTCAGGACTTATATGAGTCCCAACAAATTACACTTGATGGGTCTCTTATCATGGGTTTTGAATCACATCTAAGGGATCATCAGAATTAGAAAATGTTCAATAATCCACTACAATACCATACAATGAATATTACATAAGTTCATATACATAAACAGAAGTAAAATTATCATCATGGAACTTTGGAACCAATGGTAATGATTTAGAAATAATAGCCTCTTGCATAATAAGTGGAGTTTTATCCACATTTTTTGAAGATTTAAAATTAGTAGTATCTTTAGGAGAAACAAGTAGTGGTGGTATACGTGAGAATGCATCATCATTAGGCATAGTAAGCATACATGGAATAAATGGTGTCTTTGCATCATATATGTCCTCTACAAATTTTTATGCAATTTCTAAACCCTAAATTCCTCTTGGTCACTTATAATTTTTTTAAAACCATTGTAAAAAAGTATTTTATCCATTTTAATCACCAAGAGAAAACGTGATCAACCATAATTGAAATCCTTATATAGTGAATACATAAACCCCTAATCAAAACCAAGGGAGTTCTAGTTTTAATGTAGAGATTATGCTAAGAGGCTAAATATTTACATGAAGAGTGCAGTCCATCATATACTAAAGAATTCTATGGTGATTTATATCTTGATAGGTTTGTGCTCATAATTAATTTAGATGAACTTATTTTGGCATTGTCATGAGTTTGGAATAACTAGGTTTAATTGTTGATTTACACTCTTTCACTTTACATAACTCTTCTTACCAATACACACACACATGCATGCATGTATGTGTATATATATAATATTAGTTATTATACAAATATTGTATAATATATATCATAATATTTGTATATATTAAATATTAATTATATAATATATAAGTTAATATAATTTATAAATCAATATTATATAATATATATTTTAGTATAATATATTTCAATTTATATTATATAATATAATATGTAATATTTTAGTATTATATTACAATATTTAATGTATATTCTATACACCTAAAGAGGTTGATATTGTGAGCAAGGATTCCATAGAGGGGAGATTAGTATATTGTTAGTCAAGAAAAATCAAATCAAAATAAACACACTAAACACTAACACCTCAATCCTAGATAATAAGGAGAGCATATATAACAAGCACACAATGAAAAAACAATTAGAAAACAAAAGAAATCTTCCTTCTAGCTTCATTGTAGTTCTAAAACCACTTGTTGAGTTGGCTTGATTAGATATGTGATCGATAAATATTTATCAATGAAGTTCCATTACACCACCTCTCCTTGGCACCTTGGCTTGGCTTATGAAATTGGCATGGTAACAATATAATGAGGTTTTTTGGCACAATAACATTGCACTATAAAAATGTATTGCATCTATTCAAGCATAATAAAATTGCACCAAAAGAGCTTATGGATCAATGGGTGACACATTATATTTATATCCTCCAAAGTTAACTCTTTCCTAAGTTGAGTTAGGTTAGGATTTAAGCATGGAATGAGTTAAAACTAACCCTAGATGAGTTAAAGTTAATTCTAGTAGAGTTAAGTAGGGTACATGTAATTATGATTTTTAGCTAATTGGCATGGATCACAAATTAGATATTTTATCACATCATGATTTCTCTCTAAGATGAATAACCTATTTAATCAATGGATTATTATGATTGATTATTGTATTAACTAATATTTGATTAATTTTTATGTCATAGGCTGATTATGGGACAGTTAAGTGATGTTTAATTTACATGATTAGTTTACTATGAGTTAGAAATACTTTCATATTGTATACATTATGATCATGTTTTTTAGTTATACAACATTATTTTATGGATATAATTATGTTTTGGGATAACTACCTTCATTATTATGAGGTGAATGTATGGCAGATTCTTCCCTTAGACTATAATGGAGGGAGAGCATCATCAGAGAGGGTGGTTGAGATAGAGACATTGGATGATGACATAAAATGAATCTAAAAACCCTTTCACAAACCACATAGTATATCATGTTTCATAATTAATTGTTTGATATAGATAGTGTAACATGTTTTGTGTACTTTTCCTTTAAGAGATTATGAATATGTTTTCTCATATGATCTTGGTTGTTGATGATTATTGTGTTGATTTTTTTAATTCATTTCACTAATTTAGTGATCATATGTAGCTTATCTTGTTTGATGTAATTCTTTGGATAAAGGAGTGAATTTGTTTATGTTTTACTTACCTTACTGCCCTATTAGGTATGGTTGTATAGAATAATGATATGATGTTATGATGGATTCCATAGTTATTATTTGATCTTTAAGATATATATATATATATATATATACATATATATATATATATATATATATATATATCCATTTATCAAAAGATATAAACATTATTGTTTTAAAAGTTATTGTATTTGATTAAATATTGATCAAGGGATTAATATCCATAATGCAATAGAGAGATTATATTGATTAAATGGTTTAAGGAAATCATTGTGTTTGCAAAGTGTGTTTTTAAATGACATTTTAATGTTAAACAATAGTCTTTGAAATACCAAATTATATTAACATGCTATATAGTCACTATTCTATTTAGTTGTTGCATGGAAGGATAATGGAAATGAACTAGTCAATACTCGAATTTGCATGAAAATAATAATGGTTATCAACTAAGTTGATAGTCATTGCATGGTATAGCATGAATATTATGACTTGTGGTATATTTTATTATTTGGTCAGTTTGGAAAGTCAATGATCAAATTATGTAAGTCAATGGCATGCAATTATAATTGAGATTATAAAATTATTATTTTATTTAGTTAAAAAGAAGTTTTGAGATGATTAGGGTTACTAACCACTCATTGACTTTAGATAAACATCATTTTTTGAAAATAACAAGGTTTAGTTATGGCCTATATGGTGGTGATCTATAGCATACAAGGAGTTTTGTTAAGCAATTTGGGCATGTATTATGTTTAATCAGTCTTATCAGTTGTTAATCTTGGAGAAGGTGGTGGTGAACAAGTTAATGGAGATGAATAAAAAGAAAGGAGAGAGGGATATGGGGGACAACATGACACATGACATACATATTATAGGAAATAGAAGGATAAGAAGGTGTGAATGAGTATAGGAAGAAGGAAGATATTCAGATTTTTGGGCATTCATATATTATAGGTAGGTTTTGTAATTAAATTCCTATGTGTGAAATATTGAATGGGTTTCTGAATTTGTTTGGTTACTAGGTTTTCATTATATAAAACATAAAATAAATGGGCTATATTTAAGGCCTTGTGGAAGGCTCAACCTCCACATAACCCTACATCCAACATAGAGTAACTTGAGGGAGTTGAGTACAACCATAGAATTGGCCATGCTTATTTTAAGCTTTTAAAAGCTCTATCCTAAAATCCTCTTTCAATTTGAATATCATTGTTCAATATTATAAGATTATTCTGATGGGTATACATATAATATGGCTTGAGCTAGTTTTTTTGAAATAGTTTGTTACATACTCATTAAGGCATATAGATTTATGGAAAAAAACTTCATACTATATGTGAGTTTGACTATATAAACCTATTTGGATTATTGGGTATAAAAATAAGATAATCTTTATACAAATTAGACTATGTAGTTAGTGTGTGTGTGTGTGTGTGTGTGTGTGTGTGTGTGTGTGTGTGTGTGTGTGTGTGTGTGTGTGTGTGTGTGTGTGTGTGTGTGTGTGTGTGTGTGTGTGTGAGTGATGGGGCACACACACACACACAAGTATTCTGGGAAACATAGGAGTTTCAAGAGAAAACTTATATGGGTTAAATTGGACTGGATGTATGATGTCTGTATGGATGAACTAGATGCGTTGGGTTCTAATAGAAATTTGTTGATTTAGTTTTCAAAATGAATTCACACCTTTTAAGTAATGATTATATTATTTATGAATGAATCTATTTTTATGAAACAACATAGATACTTATACTTATTTGGGTTTTGGTAATAATACAATTTCAGTCATAATATATACAACTAGGTGTGGGTAGATGAATGTATGAACTATTGTTTATGAACTCAACTATATATAAAAGATATATACATGAAAGAAATGGTATAATTATAATTTAAGTTGAATTTATAATATTTTAAGTACATAATTACTTAATTTGACTATGTATTACGAATATGCACTTAGGGTAGACTTTGATTTGTTTATGAGTTTGTACAGTAGGTAACATGACTAGTTATAGTCAGTGTTGTGTTGTTATATCATTCAACCCAAGTTGGGTATAGTCGGTTATGTGTTTGTATTATTCATATGCATTTTTTTTTAAATGTCAATCTTAAATTGAGGGATTTGGGATATTTGATTTTATGTAATTTCCATATGTTTTACAAGTATATGGGATTCATTTGGTATATAAAAGCATTATGGGGCTTTGTTTATTTTTTAATGTATAAATAGAGTATAAAAAATAATCTAAGATAAATTATAGAGGATGTCATATTAGATTATATTTTATACAATGAAGAAATCATATATATTAAATTTGTACTTGTGAATTCTAAAATATACATATAAATGGTGTGAGTTAAACATTGATTGACTAAGTATTTAATCTAAAAATGTTTATGTCATTTAAGTATATATTTATAAACATATACAGTTGTGTTATGTAAAAAAGTGTGAAAATGAGTTCTTTTATATATCTTAATGTTTATTAATCCATTAAATAAAGTATTTATAAGTTTAAATACTAATCATATTTAATATGTTTTAGGGTGGCTTTTGTTTATATGTCTAATATAAACAAATATATAAGCTTTTATTATGATTATTATTTTGGATATGAAATAGCATTTTCAGTTACTTTATGTATTAAGTAATTTGTATTCTATATAAATCATTATTAGATGGTATATTATATTAAGGACTGTTATTGATTATGTTCCTTATTTGTAATAAACTAGATGTTATAGATTGATTGCATTTCATTTGATGGACTAAATGAATGTATGTGATATGTTTGTACTTAACCTGATTATTATTAGCTAAAGTTAAATATTTTGAATGAGTATATTGGTTTTTTATATTAATATATATTTAACTGAATCTCACATTCATGAGCCTAAATAAGCAGTGGATGGATTCCACTAGCTTAATTAGCACCATCAATAAAAGATGAGGTGTAATCTAATCGAGTGGTGTGTATAAATTTGATTGATTGTAGAGATCATTAATTTTTGAAACCTTTGGCCAAAGTAATGTTTTAATTTAACAATGTCATTTTATATGGTGATATAGTTTTCAAATTTGTGTGATGTCATATTAGAATGGATTTATTTATGGTACACATTATGTATTAGATATCTTCAATGCATGGGTTCTAGTTTTTAACTCTAGATTCCCTTACCATCATTATCTATCCATCCATGAAGGTAGGGCCATCCCATTGTTTAGGAGATAGTCCAAGGGATCTATGGTCTATGTTTGGTGTGTAAAATTTCTCATATGGTGTTCTCCCTTTTAGTTAAAGTACTATACTAGGGACTACACTTGATATTACAAATTGATACTTGAGTCATGGAGACTTTGCTCCATGGAACTTTGTATCATATTTTATCATTTGAGATATTTTTACGTATTTCTCAAAACTATAACATTTGTGTATTATACTTATATAGTAGTGGCTATAATGTTGTATTAGCCATGGCTGAATTTATACTATATCATTTATGATTAGATGAATTATTTATGGTTATTCAGTATTGTTCATGATTGTTATATATGTTCATGGTGATCTTTCACTAAATGGATTAGATATAAACATTTTTGGTTAAATATCACTAATTTGATTTATCATGATGAAATCTATATGATGAATATGTGTGATTAATTTTTTTAAATATTATATTCTGGTAAAACCAATTATGGTTATTTCATTATGGTATCAAAGTTGAGGTTCAAAATCTAGGACTTAATGTATATGCTAATGTAATATTATTCCCCTAATAATTAGGAATTATAATGGTGTGCACTAGATTAGGAGGTGGGGGTGAATATAAATCCAAACCCCCTCTTGTTCCAAATCAATATCTACTAAGAAAGCTACAAAGTTGGACCAAATCTTCATGACTATGAAATAGATAAGGGATTAAATCATGGCCCTATAATAGGGACTTCATGGACATGAGGATAATTATCAAGAGGAACCTGAAGAACATATATATCAATAGGAACATCTTCAAGAGCAAAGGCATGAGGAGGTACCAAAAGATATGAGAGCTTTAGTAGTTGTAGAGTTGACATGTGACATGAAAAAAGTGAATCTAGCCAAGATTAATGGAATTATGTTGGGGGATGGAGATAAAGAGAAACTAATAGAAATGGAGAGGTATTTTGAGATTCATAATTATTTTAAGGTCATAAAAGTAATATAGGAAGATTATTATCTTGTTGCTGAAGAAACAACTTGGTGGGCAAACAAAAAGCTCAAGATGAACCTCAACTCAACCACCAGCACTTGGGAATAGTTTGTGACACTATTTAGGTCATAATAACTTCCACAATTATATTTAAAACAAAAGCATATGGATTTTTAAAATGTTAAGCAAGGGGATTTATTAGTGAATGAATTATAGGAGAAATTCACCTAGATACTTAAGTATGTACCTTAGCATCAGGTAGATGAGAGGTTCATAATCAAGAAATTCATCATGGGATTAAAACCCTAAATTGGTTATGAAGCAAATGTGTATAGTTTATCTACCATGGCTCAAGTGTTTGAGAAGGAGGTCAAGGAGGGACATAAAATGAAATATCTTACCCAAGTTAGAGATAAGTTCAAAAAAAAAAATTGGTATGTTCTAAACCAACTTTCAAGAAGAATAACTAGAAGCATAGGAATGGAGATTATGAGGGTTAGTTCAATAATTAGAATGCCAAGTTCAACAATGGTTCAAGGAATAAGAAACTTGGTAATGGTTTCAAGGGAAACCAATAGTCTAAGAAGAAATGACCAGTTGGAGGTTGATTCATATGTGGAGGTAACCATTTTTTATTAAGAATGTCCTCAATAAAAATCAAAGAACAAGGGTTCAACTTCTCAGTAAGGTATGTTTTAGTAGCAAATTAATGTAGTTGTTAACAATCGATAGGTTGAGTATCAAGCTTCACCCATAAAACTATCAGGTATTTTGGTCAATCATCCATTTTTTTTTTGATTAACATGGGAGATACAAAATGTTTCATTTCTCCTAGAATGCTTAGAAAATTATCAAGAAAGGCTAGAGTTATGGAAAATGCATGGTCGATATAATATGTGAATGAGTCAAAGGTAAAAGATGATAAGTGTTTAGTTGAAGTAGAGATTAGGTTGTTTGAGTTCACTATAGTAGTATATATTTTTGAGGCATTGTTAGGATCATATGATGTGATAATAGAATTCAATTGGCTTGCAAAAAATAAATCCAAGGTTGACCATTTTATGAAGAAGGTTGAGTGTTATGATGATTTCAAAAACCAAACACAACTTCAAGTCAAGAAAAGGGAGTTGAAGCTGAGGCAAATATATGCAATTAAACTTAAGAAATCTTAAATAAAGGGATTAAAGGAATTTATCATTAAGATAAATGATATGTAATAATCTAAGGAACCATATATCAAATGTTATCCTTTTATAAGAAACTTCCATGATGTGTTTCTAGAATAATTACTAAGATTGCTAGCTAAACTCGAGTTTGATTTCTTGATTGATATCATACTTGGATTAAAACTGTAATATAATGCACCGTATAGAATTACAACCACTAAATTGGTTGAGTTAAATGAATAAATTTAGGTGTTATTATCTAAAGGACTTATTCTACCAAGTGTATCACCATGGGTACATTAGTTATCTTCATCAATAAGAAGGATGGCACTCTTCACCTATGTATAGATTATAAGATGTTGAATAAATCAATGGTCAATAATAGATATCCATTGCCACACATTGATGATCTATTTTATCAAATTCAATGGGAAATAGTCTTTTATAAGATTGATCTTAAAGCATATTATCACCAGTTAAAGATTTATGAAGAGTATATTCTAAAAGCAACATTCAAGACTTGATATGATCACTATGAATTCACAATGTTACCATTTAGATTGATAAATGCTCTAGTAACATTTATGAATATTTTTAACAATGTGTTTAAAGATTACCTAGATCATTTTGTTTTGGTTTTTCTAGATGACATCCTCATTTATTTCAAGGATGAGGAAGATGACTTACAACATTTGTAATTAGTTTTGCAAAAATTTTGGAATCATAGGTTGTATGGCAAGTTGTCTAAGTATGCATTTTTCTATAGTTAGGTGTGGTATTTAGGATATATTATCTTAGTAGATGGTATTTTAGTTTATCCATAAAAGATAAGAGCCATAATGGGTTGTTTGGCACCCAATAATGTGCATGAGGTAAGGAGTTTCATGGGATTAGTGGAATATTATAGGAAATCCATTCCAAATTTCTTTAAGATAGTTAATCTAATTACTTCTCTTTAGTAGAAGTATCAAAATTTTGTATGGTTAGATAATTGTGAAGTAATATTTCAATAAATTAAAAGGAGACTTACTCCATCACTAGTTCTATAAGTTCCCCATCCTAATGGTCAATTCTCATTGATCACCGATGCATTCAAGGATGGACTTAAAGGATTTATTATGTAGGATGGCTTATTGATAGCCTATGAGTCTAGGAAATTGAATCCATATGAGGTGAATTATGCCCCTCATGACCTATAAATTGTGATAATTATGCATTCTTTGCATGTTTGGAGGCATTATTTATTCAGAAAACCATTTGAGCTCAATATTGATAACTTGGGACTCAATTTCATCTTCACCCAACTAAACCTAAATAATCATCAATGATGATGGTTACAGTTCTTGTATTATTATGATTTTGATATTAATTATATAAAAAGAAAAGAGGATAAAGTATTTGATGCTCTAATCCATATGAGGTACATATTAGTTGTGGCTATTATCAAGAATACTTCCATAGATCAAGTTATCAAATTCTTACCAAGAGATGAATTTTAAGATCATGTTAAGAAAGCATTATCTAAAAATGCTCAAAATCCTAGGTATAAAGGATTTGAGATAAAGAATGGTCTTTTATATTACAATAATAGGATTTATGTGCTCAATATAGAGAATATAAGGAACACAGTACTAAAGGAACTGCATAGTGACCCATACTAATGACATCCAAGAGTAACCAAGGTCATGGCTAAGTTTAGACTACTCTTTTTTGGAAAAGAATCAAGAGAGATTTAGTGGATTTTATGTCTCATTATCTAAAATGTCATCATGTGAAAGTTCAACATGTGCATCCAAATAAATTGTTATATCCACATGATATACCATAATGGAAGTGTTAGGTGATTAGTATGGACTTTATCCAAGGATTTTCATTAACACAAAACTAACATGACATGATCTTGGTTATAGTTGAAAAAATAACTAGGGTATCCCACTTCATATTGGGTAACTTGATAGATGATACACCTATACTTTTGAATAGATTCATGAAGGAAGTGTATCAATTGCATGGTCTTATAGAGAAGATAATTTTGGATTGAGATCCAAGTATGAATTATAAATTTTGGTTGACTTTGAATTTAGCTTTGGGTATGCAGTAGAACTTGATCAATGCTTATCACCCATAAACTAATGGATAGATAGAGTGAGCTAAATAGGTTTTAGAAGATCTATTTTGTATGTATTACATGGATCAATAATACAAATAGGAGTACCTTCCATTTATTGAGTTTTCTTACAACATTTCATCCCAATAAACATTGATGATGTCTTCATTTGAGGCATTGTATGGAAGGAGGTGTAGAATCTTGGAAAACAACTATCTACTATGAGAGGGGTGAATTAGTAGATCAACTAAAACTAGTCCTTTGAATTATTTTAATGAAGATTAAAATATGTGTGTGTGTGTGTGTGTGTGTGTGTGTGTGTGTGTGTGTGTGTGTGTGTGTGTGTGTGTGTGTGTGTGTGTGTGTGTGTGTGTGTGTGTGTGTGTGTGTGTGTGTGTGTGTGTGTGTGTAGATTAAATAAAATATTCATAGATCACACAAACAAAAATCCACATGACACTAGATGTATATGTGGAAAATCCATTAGGAAAAACCATGGTGAGGATAGCTTCTAGAATCTACTATTTTAATACAACCTCATAACCAAAACCTCACAAGTTACACATATAAGGGCACTAACCCTAAGTAAACACCAATCACCTAATTTAAGATCACCTACTCTAAGGAAGCACCCACTCCCTAACTAAGAACCAACTTAGCTTTTTTGATGGGACAAACCAATTAGATCTACCATTGAGCTACAACTAAAAATTACAATATTAATTCATAAGATAATCCAATCTCAATTATCTATTATAAGTTTAATCTATAACTACTCATACTCTACATAATATCTTCTCTTCTCTTCTCTTCTCTCTATTCTTCTAGTTCTATGTCTCTAATATTTATCTATTTGACACACTTCATGAATCTCTTGCTCTCTACCTCTCTCTCAATTTAACTCTACTCAATGGCAATAGCAATAGTTCATGAAATATTTATTTTATATTAGATGACACATATATAATCATTTGATATAGGGTTCCATATATTTCTTGTGTTCACACTTTTTTACCAACACATCATACTCTATTCTAGACTCAACCCATTATCTCTTAAACTATAAGTTTCACGTGTCTAGAACTCATTTACCACCACCATGATTCCTAGTCTAATTACTATTCATAGCATTTTTTGGACTCTAGTTTTGATGCACATGCACATTTACATAGATTTTATTGATTACAGTAATCAAATTCATTATCTATGTCATGATTCATGGCTTACTTGTATGTTCCTACATGTTTCTGCACTTAGCCATTAGATTGATCATATCTTTTAATATTGACCATCGATCTTAAGTTTGGTTACATGATCTAATGTTATTTATTAAAATACCTCAACTTTAAAATGAATCCATTTGATTGATCTCTAATAAGCTCATGATTTTTGTTACATCCTTGTACTCTTCTAAACTTTAACTATTCAACTTTAAAATGTGTTTGTTCATCTTTCTAATCTAAGCTTCCAAATGCTATTGGATCTTCATATTATCATGATATTTAGTTCTATCTTAACATTAAACATAGATATCTTTATCATATACCATTTCTTTCTGAGTCTCTGTAACACTTACACTCTATTTCTCTTCTCAAACTTGTTCGGTCTTTGACTCGCCATTGTGTCAATAAACCTCAATCACTTTAGCCCATTGAGTCCACTCACACTATTGGATATCCTTTGCATGATCACCCACACTATTAGATATTATAATAAGCTTAATCATTGTCTCTAATAATATTACACTCATTGGGTTTCTATCTGATAAGCTTCATGAATATGACACTTGTCACTAGCGCAAGTGCCTTTAACAAATTGACTTTACTACACTTTATTAGATATTTAACATATGAATTAACACTAACCATTGATCAAAATTTAGACTCAAACCACTTGTATTCATCTCAACTCATCCTATAATCTTCAATCTAATGTTATCTATTGATCTCTTCAAGACTTTCTTGAACTTTACCTTGTGCAAATTTGTCTGAGTTTGGGGACCATCTCAATTATGCCTTTGCACCTTCATATCTTTTGCTTCGTTCAACCATTTGGTCTAAAATTTAGACCATATAGATTAGGCATGACAATGAACATAACCATATGCTCATTTAATATTGAATATTTCACATGTTTGAGATATAATATCATTAATCTACTCACTTAGATTATTGTACCATAGAGCTAGCTATGCCTAGAACATTCTTGGAAGGCCGACTTTGTTCTTTCATAACACTTGTTGAACTTAGTTTCATGACCTTATATTTAATACATAAGATCCTCTTACATAGGGGATTCCATCCATATATCCATTTAATCATGAACCCTTCATATGTGCAAGATATGAAATCATAAAAATGCCTTCTCAAATTTTTCTTCCAACTTGTTAATTTGACTAAGTGTGGGAAAACACAATCAAAATTCTTGGGAGCCCAAATTTTCTCATGCATATTCTTTGTCACACTACATTTCATGACTTTTGATTAATCACATAGAAACTAGGTACAAAAATGAACAAACCCATGTGATAATTTTGTCTTGACACATCCATGTGTGAAAATGTTGACCTCATTAATATGCTTACTTGGCTCTATTTATCCCTTTTATAAATTTAGATAAGTGTAAAAACTTATTGATTTTTGTTTGATTAGACAAATTTACATCCCCATATCTTCTACCACACTTGATCACATGACTTTAAATATGGCACATAATAGCTAGGGACTAATGTGATCAAAACCATATGACTAGCTCCCCAAGACTCGTCTACACATGGCACGGGTGATTTCAATAAATGGCCTTCTCAGATATTCCTATCATAGACCCAAAATGTATAGATGATCAGTATGAAGAACTAGATGAATTATAATCATATACACATGCATTCCAATCAACATTGACCTTTGATAGGATCCCTTCTACATCTTCAAAATACCATACCTAGCTTTGAGCATCAATGATATCCATAATGGAAATGATCTCCATTTTGACATCAATGACATATTAATAATGTCCCTTTTGACATCAAAGACAATCACATTGCCTATAATATCCCCCTCTGTCATTGATGGAAAACTAAATGCTATGATCTTCTAGTATTTTGTTCCTTCTCTCTCATTGCTTGTATTGGCTTGTGATGAGTATGAATTGAAGATATTCATACCAAAATTGCTCCCCCTTAGGCAATGGTACATTTTCCTAATACTCAACTTGGACACTTGTTATGCTTATTCTTTGATATTTTTACTTTTTTTCCAAAATTTCATAGAGAGCATTTGTTTTTTTTCTCCCTTTGACATCAATGGCAAAGGGACTCTTTATGTCTATTTGTCTAAATGTTTCTCCCCCTTTATTAGATAAAGGAGTTTTTCAAAGAACCTTCAACCATAAACTCATTATAAATTTTCAAAAGTATGCATAATTGAGATGCCTTTTCTCTTCTTCTTCTAGCGACTAACAAAACTTCTATGATTCTTCCCCTAGACTCATGCCCCATCACTAGGATCTAGTGATGTGATGTAGGAGCCACCAATCCTAACTTATATCTTAGAATTCAAAATATTCCTTGGGAAGAAGTTTGGTGAATATGTTTGTAATTTTATCCTAAGTTGGCACATACTCTATTGTGACTTCTTGATCTACAACCTTTTCTCTTAAGAAGTGATACTTGATTGATATGTGATTGGTTCTTAAATGTATCACTAGATTCTTTGATATATTAATAGCACGTGAATTATCACAAAGAATAGAGATAGGTAATTTGAAATCTACCTTGATGTCTTTGAGTGTTTGCTTCATCCATAAAACTTGAATGTAACATGCCATTACTACTACATATTATGATTCTATTATGGAAAGAGTAACTAACTCTTGATGTTTTCTTAGCCATGAAACAAGTTTGATTCCAATAAAAAATTCACCACCACTAGTGTTTCTTCTATCATCCACACTTCTTACCCAATTATCATTTATATATGCTTTCAAAGTGAAATCTTCACTTGTAGGATACGATAGGCCATAGTCAATTGTGTGATTGATATATCTAAATATCCTTTTCACTACATTGGCATGTAACTCTTTAGGAGTAGCTTAAAATATTTAAACCATGCACACTACTTGCATGATATTAGTTCTTAATGTAGTTAGGTATAATAAGCTACCTATCATTGATCTATACATAGTCTAATTTACATCAAAGCACTCATCCTCTTTACTCAACTTGCATCTAATTATCATGGGATTACTAATTGGTTTTCTATCTTCCATTCCAAACTTGTTGAGAATTTCCTTTGCATACATGGTTTGGGATATAAATATCCCTTCATCAGTTTATGCTATCTATAGACCAAGGAAGAAATAGAGTTCTCAAAGCGTAAACATCTAAAACTCGCTTTTCATTTATATAGAAAATTATTTGCACATTTTGTTATTATTACCACCAAAGATGATGTCATATACATAAATAACAACAATTAACATATGCTCACCTTCTGATTTAAAGTATAAAATATTGTCTACACATCTTTTTTTGAAACTTTGTTGTTGTAGGTACTAGTCCAATATTGAATACCATGCTCTAGGTACCTATTTTAGACCATACAGAGCCTTTTCCAATCTTCACACATAATCTTCTTCCTCTGATATTTGAAAACCTTTAGGTTGTTCTATGTAAACTTCCTCTTCAAGTTTCCCATTTAAAAAAGAAGACTTAACATCCATTTGATAGACTTTGAACTTCTTGTAAACAAAGAATGCTAAAAACATTCTTATAGCTTCCAATCTAACAACTGGAGCAAATGTTTCTTCAAAATCTATGCCATTAACTTGTACATATCCTTTGCACACTAATATTTCCTTATTTCTTATGATAGTTATATCCTCATTGAGCTGATTTCTAAAGATCCACTTTGTACCTATCACATTCTTATTTGAAGGTCTTGGAATTAATTGCCAAGTTTTGTTCTTTTCAATTTGTCTTAGTTCTTATTCCATAAGTTTTATCCAATTCTCATCCTTGTTGGCTTCAACATAGTTCTTAGGCTCAATTTTAGACATTAGAGAAAAATTTACTTTCTCTTTGTTCATTATAACTCTTTTCCTTGTCTAAACTCATTCATTCTTACTGCTAATGATCTGCTCTATAGGATGATCCTTTTGAATAAATCTTGGAGGAGCCTTTTCCTTTTATTCCTCATGCTCTTCATTAGTTGCTTCCTCTTTAGACTTTGATTCTTTAATACATATTTCAAGCCTTCTTCAACTTTGACATTAATTATCTCTACAATCTTGTGTAGCTTTTTATTTTAACATATGTAGGCTTTGCTTTGAATAGAATAACCAAGAATAATTCCTTCATCACATATTGATTCATATCTTCCCAATTTTTCCTCCTTTCTCCTGATGTAGCATTTGTTTCCAAACACTCTAACATACTTAACAAAGGTAGGTTTTCCATACCATAGTTCATAGGGATAATTTTTCACTATTTACCCTTAGTTGAAATCTATCCACGATATAGACTATTGTTTGGACAACTTCTCTCTAGTATCCATTAGGTAGCTTGGCCTATTTTAGCATTGTTCTATCCATATCCTTGATTGTCTTATTCTTTATTTCAATAACTCCATTTTGTTATGGAGTCCTTGCTAGAAAATAATTCCTTTTGTTCCCGTGCTTCTCATAATACTCTATGAACTCATTTGAGGTGAATTCTCCACCTTTATCAGATCTTAAGAATTTTATTTTTCATCCAATCTCATTCTCTACCATGGCCCTAAAGATCTTGAATCTCTCAAATGCCTATGACTTATCCTTCGAAAAGGTTACCCATGTCATTATTGAGTAATCATCTACAACTAATATGAAGTATTTCTCTCCTTTAAATCCTCATGTCTTAGTAATACCACACAAATTAGTATCAAATAATAATAGAGGATTTGTAGTTGCATACTCCTTTGTTTGAAATTTGAACCTTGTCTACTTGCCTAGTTGACATTCCTTTTAAGTAGTGTCCGTAAGTTTGGTTATCTAAGGCATGTGTCTAACACATTTAATTAAACTTACTTTGACTAGGTTATCAAGGCTGATATGACCTATTCTTCTATGCCATAACCAACTTTCATCAATATTTCATATCAAGTAGCTATTACCATTCACTTCAACAAGATTATAGATATTTATTTAAGTCCTTTTCCCTTTTGCAACTAGTCTTCTAGATCTCTTTAACTTGCATCTTTTTACATTAAATGTGACCTTATATCCATTATCACACATTGACTGACACTTAGTATATTATGCTTTAATCCTTAAACATAAAAGACATTATGTGTATGTAGTTTTCCATGTATATTCAAGGTTCCTTTACCTCTAATCTTAACTACAATGTTGTTTCCCAAGATAAATGATCCTTCCTTACATTTGCTTAATTTGATGAACTTGCTCATCACTAGTCATATGTTTTGAGTAACCATTGTCTATTACCCATTAATTCTACTCCTTGGCATGAAGTGTAGTTTAAACAATCATAGATTGATCTTTCACTTTCCATACATCCTTGGGTTTCTTATATGGCTTATTTTTCTCCTTTTTAGAAAATTTTGAACCTTTGTTTACATTGGGAGGCATTCCTTTACAATTTATGTTTCGGGTCTTACAAAGTTTGCTCTACATTGTTTATCGAAGTAACCAAAATTATTGAAATTATAGCATATTATATTTGTATCTAACAAGGGAGAAAATGAGTTTCTACTTACAAAAATATTTTCATTTAAGGTACAACTCTACAATCAATAGTCATATGACCATGTTGATTATAGGTATAACAATAACCATAAAAATATGAGTAATACCTATTCACAGCATTTCTTGGTGAATTATAAAGAACTCTTCTAAGCTCTAGCTTCTTCATGTATATTAATTTTGTGTATCAATTTGTATCAACTACCTTTATATTCTTCTTTTTTTCAAGATTCTTTTTAGCTTCAATTATCTTCACATCAACAGTGCTTATATCTAACTTTGTATCCTTTCAAACTTTCTCTTTCTTTACTCATGATACTCCTATTTTGAATTTATCATATATATTAGCAAATGTCCTTGTTATGAAACTTTTTATTTTTTCATAACCAAGACCTGATCTCTCTTTTGAAGGCTTTTAAGAGTTGATTAATTCATCAAGAATGTCTAATCCTCCTATCAACTTTAAACTTTTGTTTATTTAACCTTTAACTTTCTCAATATCTTTTCTCAAAGCCACTATCTCTACTTCTAACTTCATGCACTCATCAGATTAAGATTGTAGTTCAATTTTGATGACATATTCTATTATTTTAGCCTCTTCAACTTATGTCTTTATCCAAACCACCATCTGATCAGATTTGTTAAGAATTTTGGACATCTTCTCAATTTCCTTTTGCTCTCTTTTCTCAGCTTATGAATTTCCTCTAAATCACAGATGAATTCACACTCTAGATCAAATTTTCCTTTTTCTTATTCATTTGAGTCTTCATATCCTTCTTGATGAATAGAATTTAATCTTATTGTCATGAATAGGACTTCCTTTTCCCCAAACACAAAATCACAGTCATGATCATCATTAAAATTATCATTGTCATCTAATGAATCAATTTCTTCTTTTGTATATAGACCTTTCTTGTTTTTGAAGTTATTATTTTTGAAATAGTGGGGTTTCACCTTTTTACTACTCTCTTCTTTCTTAGAGTTATCCTTTTTATTATAATGGCATTTAGTAACAAAATGTCCTACTTTACCACAATTAAATCATTTAAAGGGTAAATTACCTCTATAATTTATACACCCTCTATTTAATCTTCTAAAAAAGTTAGCTTCTTCTTTATTACTCTCCTTAGATCTAGATATAGGTGTTTCTTCCTTCACTGGTTTGGATGCTTTGAATGTAGCTTCTCTCTTGAAGGTATCTATTTATCTTATTCTCATCTCATTGGTAGTGAAGGTTCTATGCAAGTCATTAATAGTGATTTTATTTAAATATCTTACTTCCTCTATTGTAAAGATTTTTGAGTCATACCTTGATGGTAGAGATAATATGACTTTCTTGACAATGACTAGATCTTTCATCTCTTCTCCAAGGTCTCTAACTGGAATGACTATTTCATCTACCCTGAGGAGGTAGTCTACAATTTTATCTTATTCATTCATTTAAGGCTTTCAAACTTGCCTTTGAACTTTTTTAGCTTGGCCTAATTTACCTTGTCATCACCTTCATAGATGTTGTTCAATTTATTCTAGATATATTTTGCATTTTAACAATGCATCACTTTGATAAACTCTAAATTAGATAATCAACAAAAGATAGAATTCTTTGTCTTATTAGCATTACTCTCATATGTTTTCTTGGTATCCTAATTAGTAGGAGTTGTAACAGGAGCTATTTATCCATTTACAAGAAACATCCACACATAAAACCCTAATGAAGATAAATACGCTTCCATTCCTATGCTCTAAAATGCATAGTTTGATATATCAAAAAGACATTACTTGTTTGAGGAAGAGCATTTTTGACTAGCCATTTGTGTTCATTGTCCAAGATCCACTTGACCTGATTAAGCTTCCTCTAAGGAACCAAGGCTCTGATACTAATTATTAGAACACAACTATCTAGTAAGATGGGGGTGATTTAGTATATCAACTAAAATTATTCATTTGAATACTTTTAATGCAAATTAAAATATTTATGTAGATTAAATAAAATATTTATAGGTCACACACACACACAAATCCACATGACACTAGATGTATATGTGGAAAACCCATTGGGAAAAAACATGGTGAGAATAGCTACAAGAATCTACTATTCTAATATAGCCTCATAGTCAAAACCTCATTGGTTACACATTTAAGGGAACTAACCCTAAGGAGATACCAAACCCCTAATTTAAGATAACCTACTCTAAGGAATAACCCACTCCCTAACTAAGTACCAATTCAACTTGTCTGATGGCACCAACTAATTAGATCTAACATGGAGCTACAAATCCAAATTATAATGTTGATTCATAAAAGAATCCAATCTCAATTCTCTGTTATAGGTCTAATCTATAACTACTCATACTTTTCACATTATTTTCTCTTCTCTTTTCTCTACTACTCTAGTTTTGTTTCTCTAATATTTATCTATTTGACACACTTTATCAATCTCTTACTCTCTACCTCTTTCTCAATTTGACTATGTTCAATGATAATAGAAATAGTTTCAGCAACATTTTTTGTATCCTAGATGACATATATATAAGCATTTGATCTAGGGTTCTATATCTTCATTGTGATCACACTTGTTTACCAAAAAATCACACTCTATTCTAGACTTATTTCATTATATCTTAAGCTATAAATTTCACACATCTAGAACTCATGCACCACCACCATGATTGTTGGTCTCATTACTATTCATAACATTTGTTAGAATATAGTTTTGATGCACATGCACATTTACATTTATTTAATTGATTATAATAATCAATTCCATTATTTGTGTCATGATTCATGGCTTACTTGCATGTTCATGTGTTTGACCATTAGACTAATTATATCTTTAAATAGTGACATTGATATTAAGTTTGGCACAATGATATGATGGTTTTTATTCATGGTGAGAATAGTTCCTAAAATATAATATTCTAATCTAGCCTCATATTCAAAACCTCATTGGTTACACATTTATGGGAATCAACCCTAAGGAAATACCAATCCCCTAATATAAGAGAACCTACTCTAAGGAAGCACCCACTCCCTAACTAAGCACCAACTTAGCTTGTTTGATGAAACCAACCAATCAAATCTACCATGGAGTACAACTCTAAATTATAATGTTTATTCATAAAATAATCCAATATCAATTCTTTGTTATAGGTTTGATATGTAACTACTCATACTCTACACATTATCTTCTCTTTTCTTCTCTTTGCTCCTCTAGTTATGTGTCTTTAATATTTATCTATTTGAGAAACTTCATGAATCTCTTGCTCTCTACCTCTATCTCAATTTGACTCTACTTAATGGCAATAGAAATAGTTCCACCAATATTTACTATATCCTAGATGACATATATATATATATATATATATATATATATATATATATATATATATAAGCATTTGATCTAGGGTTCCATATATTTTTTGTGTTCACACATGTTTATAAACACATCACACTCTATTCTAGACTCAGTTCATTATCTCTTGAACTATAAGTTTCATATGTCAAAAACTCATGCACCACCACCATGATTCCTAGTCTTATTACTATTCATAGCATTTATTGGACTCTAGTTTTGAAACACATGTATATTTGCATATATTTGATTTATTATAGTAATGAAATTAATTTTTTTGTCATGATTCATGGCTTATTTACATGTTCTTACACTTAACCATTAGACTAATCATATCTTTAAATATCTACCATCGATCTTAGGTTTGGTGCCATAATCTGATGGTCTTTATTCAAATAGCTCAATTTTAAAATGCATTAATTTTATTGATCTCTAATAGGCTCATGATCTCCATTAGATCTTTTTACTCTTCTAAACTTTAACTATTCAACTTTAAAACATGTTTGTTGATCTTTTTTATCCAAGCTTCTACATGTCGTTGGATATTTATATTAGCATGATCTTTAATTTTGTCTTGATGTTAAACATCAATCTCTTTATCCCATCTCACTACTTATTGAGTCTTTGAAACACTTACACTCTATCACTCTTCTCAAACTTTTTGGGTCTTTAACTCATTATTGCATCAATAAACCTCAAGCACTTTAGCCCATTGAGTCTACTCACTATGTTGGATCTCCTTTACATGATCACCTACACCATCAGATATTTTGATAATCTCAATCATTATATATAATAATATTACAATCATTAGGTCTCTATATGATAAGATTCATGAATGTGACACTTGTCACTAGTATAAGTGCCTTTGACAAATTGACTTTGCTATGCTTCTTTGAATCTCCAATGTATGAATAAGCCCTAACCATTAATCAAGATTTAAACTTCAACCACCTCTCTTCATCTTGCTTCATCCTGTCATCTTGGAGCTAACATGCTCCATTGATCTCTTCAAGACTTGCTCAAAAATTACCTTGTGCAGATTTGTCTAAGTATGGGGACCATCTCAATTATGTCTAGAAGGATAACTTTGGAACTTCATATCTTTTGCTTCACTTAACCACCTAGTCTAAAATTTGGACCATATAAACTAGGCATGATAATGAACAAACCCATATACTCATTTATTCTTGAATGTTTTGTATATGTAATATATAAATCCATTAATATACTCACTCAAATTATTTTACCATAGAGCTAGTTGTGCTTAGAACTTGCCCGAAAGGCCAACTTTGTTCTTGCATAAATCTTGCCACACTTAGTCATATGACTTAAAATTTAGTGCATAAAACCTTATTACATAGGTAATTCCATCTATATATCCATTTTATCTTGAATCTTTCATACGTGTAATATATGACATCATAAAAATGCCTTCTCAACATTTTATTGCAACCTACAAATTTGATTGTGGGAAAACACTATCAAAATGCCTGGGAGCCTAACTTTTCTCATGCATATCTTTTATTGTGATATATTGCATGACCTGAGATTTAACATATAAAAACTAGGCACAAAAATGAATAAACCCATGTGTGTAAATGTTGGCTTCATCAATATGCTTACTTGTCTCTATTTAGCCCTTTTGAAAATTTGCCTAAGTATAGAAACTTAGTGATTTTTGTCTAAGTAGCCAACTTTTCATCCCCATATCTTCTATCGTGCTTCATTTCATGACTTTAAATTTGGTGCATAACAACTAGGGACTAATGTGATCATAACCATATAACTAATTTCCACATAATCATCCACACATGACACTAGTGATGTTAGCAAATTGTCTTCTCAAATTTTCATGTCATAGACGTAAAATGTCTAGATGATCAATAGGAATAACTAGATGAATTCCACTCATGCACACAAGCATTTCAATCATCCTTGACCTCTAATAGGATCCCTTACACATCCTCAAATCACCATAGTTATCCCTAAGCATCAATGACATCCATAATGCCAATGATCTCCATTTTGACATCAATGACATGCTCATAATGTCCCTTTTGATATCAATGACAATCATATTACCAACATAAAACACAAATAAGTTGAGGTAGGTTAGAAGATATGGAAGTATTTGGACTTGAGATGCTTTAAAAAATGGAAGAGTAGATCAGGATAATCAGGAAAAGTTTGGTTGAGGCCAATGATAGAGAAAATTTATGCTGATCTAAAGAGAACAACTACACATTTTTATGTTGGTGATAAAGTTTTTCTATGGGTTAAACATAAAAAAGCTTGATTAAATTCAAGAAGTTAGTGAAAATTTCATTGAGATATGTGGTACCCTTTTGTAAGTGGTCAATACTGTACTATATAGGATTTCATTACCATTAGCTCTAGCTATTTTTCATAATGTCTTCCATGTCTCTTATCTTAAAAATTATATTATTTATCCTTCACATGTGTTGGATTGGAATTATTTGTAGGTTTTGGACCCTAGGGTGGTCATGGTAGAACCAATCAAAATAATTAATACTCAAAAACTCCAATTCCATAATAGAGAAGTGTCATAATGCAAGGTCATGTGGGACCAATATTTTGAAGATAATGCCACATTGAAGGACTATGATGAATTTTATAGGCTATTTCCACATTTGTCTACTTGATTTTCTATTACATATTCTATTATTTTCTATTGTCTAATGTTTTAAATTTATAACTTATGTTTCAATAAATGTCATCAGTATGATGACCAACTTTAAGGGGAAGGATGTCACATCCCAATTTCTCTCTAAACTGAATAATCTATTTGATTCATGGATTATTATGGTTGATTAGTTGATTAACTAATATTTGATTAAGCTTTATGGCATATGTTGATTATGATATTATTATGTGATGCTTTATTTACATTATTAGTTTGCTATGAGTTAGTATTAATTTTATATTATATATATTGTGATCATGTTTTTTAGTTATACAACATTATTTTATGGATATAATGATGTTTCAAGCTAACTACATTCATTTTTTTGAGGTGGATGAAAGATATATTCTTTCCTTAGAGTGTGAAAAAGGGAGAGCACCATTGGAGAGGGTGGTTTAGATGGAAACATTGGAGGATGATAGAGAATGAATCTAGAAACCCTTGCACACACTACATAATATATCATGTTTCTTAATTAATTATTTGATATAGATAGCATATCATGTTTTGTGTACTTTTTCTTTAGGTGATTGTTAATATGCTTTATAGTATGATCTTGGTTGTTGATGATGATTGTGTTGATTTGTTTAAATGATTTCCCTATTTTAGTGATCATAAGTAGATTATCTTGTTTGATGTAGTTATTTGGCTAAAGGAGTGAATTCATTTATGTTTTACTTACCTCATTACCTTATTAGGTATGGATATATAGAATAATGATATGGTGTTATGACATATTCCATAGTTTTTATTTGATATTTAAGATTCAGGTAATAATAATAAAATATTATTATTATGATATATATATCCAAATGTCGAAAGATAGAAATAGTATTCTTATAAAAATTATTGTATTTATCGATCAAGGGCTTAATATCCATAATATAATAGACATAGATTATATTGATTAAATGGTTTAAGGAAATCATTATGTTTGTAAAGTGTGTTTTTGAATGAAAATTTAAAATAAAATAATAGTCTTTAAAATACCTAATTATATTACCATGCTATATAGTCACTATTATATTTAGTCATTACATGTAAGGATAATGGAAATGAACTAGTTAATATTTGACTCTACATAGAAACAACAATGGTTATCGACTAAATTGATAGTCATTACATGGTATAGAAAGAACATTATGACTTGTGGTTTATTTGATTAATTGGTTCATTTGGTAGCTTAATGAGGGAATTGTGTGAGTCAATGGCCTAAAATTATAATTGACATTATAAAATGATTATTTTAATCAAGTAAAAAAGAAGTTTTTAGATGATTAGGGTTACTAGAAACTCATTAGCTTTGGATAAACATCATTTTGTAAATATCATGAGATTTGGTTATATCCTTCATTATGGTGAACTATAGCATATAGGGTGTTCTATTGAGCAATTTGGTAATGCATTATGTTCAATATGTTTTATGGGTTGTTAATTGTGGAGATAGTGGTGGCGAATAAGATAATGGAGATGAATAAAAATAAAGGAGAGAGGGATATGGGGGATGACATGACACACATCATATAGAGTGTAAGAAATATAAGGAGAAGAAGGAGTGAATGAGTGAAGGAATAAGAAAGATATCTAGATTTCTTGGCATGCATAAATTGATAAGTAGGTTTTGCAATTAAATTTTTATGTGTGAAATATTGAATGGGTTTTCAAATTTTTTTGGTAACTAGGTTTTCATTGTTTTAAACATAAAATAGATGGGTTGTATAGATGGTCCTGTGGAAGGTTTTGTATCCATAGAAACTTACATCTAACCTAGGGTAACCTGAGGGGATTGGGTAGAGTCATAGAATTGGCCATGGTTGTTTTAGGCTTTTAAAATCTTTATCCTAAACTCCTCTTTTAATTCGAATATCATTTCTTAATATTATAAGATTATTTTGATGGGTATATATATAATATGGTTCAAATTAGTTATTTTGAACTAGTTTGTTACATATTCATTAAGGTATATAGAATTATAGAAAAACCTTTAGACTATATGTTTGTTTGACTGTGTAAACCTATTTGGATTATTGGTATAAAAATAAGATATTATTTGTACAAATTATATTATGTAGTATATACATAGATATATATACCCTATCAATTTAATCTAATTATATACCCTATCGATTTAATTCACACATTTTAAATTATAATTATAATATTTATGAATGACTCTTTAAAGGTTATAACATAGATACTTATACTTATTTGGTTTTTGGGAAAAATATGATTTCAGCCATAATATATACACTTGGGTTTGGGTAGATGATTGTGTGAACTATTGTTTAAGAACTAGACCTTCTATAAAAGATATAAACATGAAGGAAATGGAAGAAGTATGATTTTAGTTGAATTTATAATATTGGAAGTACATAATTACTTAATTTGACTGTGTATTACAAATATACACTTGGGTTATACTTTGATTTGTTTATGAGATTGCATAGTAGCTAACATGATTGGGTATAGTTAGGGGTGTGTTCTTATATCATTCAACCTGATTTGGGTAAAATTGACTATTTGTTTGTCTAATTCATATGAGATTATTTTAAATGTCAATCTTAAATCAAGTGATTTTGGATATTTGATTTAAAATAGATTAGAACGAGTGTTTGGTTGTATACTTTTTTTGTATGTTTTACAAGAATATGGCATTGTTTCAGTGTATAAAAGAGTTATGGGGCTTTGTTTGTTTGATATATGTATACTTAGAGTATACAAAATACTCTAATAAAAATGACAGACGATGTCATCTTAGAATATGTTATAATAATGAAGTAATTATATAGTATTAAATTTGTACTTGTGAATTCTAAAATATACATATAAATGGTGTGAGTTAAACATTGATTGACTGAGTATACAATCTAGAAATGTTTATATCATTTAAGTATATATTTATAAACGTATAAATTACATATGTAAACAAGTGTGAAAATAAATTCTTCTATATATCTTAATTTTGATTCAAGCATTAAATAAAGTATTTATGAGTTTAAATATTGAGCATATTCAATATGTTTTACACCAGATTTTGTTTATATGTGGTATATAAACAAATATATAAGCTTGTGTTGAAATGATTATTTCGAGTATGAAATAACATTTTAAGTTGTTTTTTGGATTAAATAAATAGCAGTCTAAATAAATCATTATTGGATCATATGTTATATTGAGGACTATTATTGATTATGTTTATTATTTGTAATAAACTAGACGTTATGGATTTATTGCATTTCATTTGATGGACTAAATGAATGTATGTGATATTTTTGTACTTAGCATAATTATTATTAGCTAAAGGGAAATACTTTGAATGAATCTATTGGTTTTTTTAAATTATTATATATTTTTACCAAAGCTTGCATTTATGACCTTAAATAAGTAGTGTATGGATTCCATTGGCTTAATTAGTGCCATCAATATAAGATGAGGTGTAATCTAATTGAGTAGTGTGTATGAATTTGACTGATCTCAGAGGTCATTAATTATTGAAAACTTTTGCCAAAGTAATGTTTTAATTAAACATTATCATTTCATATGTTGTTATAGGTTTCATTTTTGTGTGATGTTATATTGGAACATATTTCTTTATGGTACACATTATGTATTATATATCTTCAACACATGCATTTTGGTTTTTAACTCTAGATTCTTTCACCATCATTATCTACCCATTTGTGAATGGAGGTTCATCCCCTTATTTGGTAGATAGTGCGAGGGAATTATGGTCTATGGTTGGTGTGGAAAAGTACTCAAATGATGCTCTCCCTCCTAGTTGAAGTACTATACTAGGAACTACACTTAAGATTATATATTTATACTTGATTCATGGAGACTCTACTTCATGGACATTTGTATCATGTTTTATCGTTTGATATATTCTTATGTATTTTTTAAAACTATAACATTTATGCGTTATAATTTTACAGTAGTGGATGTAATTTTGTATCAACCATGGCTAAATTTGTACTATATAATTTATACTTAGATGTAGTATTTATGGTTATTTAGTTTTATTCATGATTTTTATATATGTTCATGGTGATCCTTCACTAATTGGTTTAGTTATAATCCTTTTTGCTTAACTAAATTTATATAGTTAGTTAAAGATCACTAATTAGGTTTATCATGATGAATATGTGTAATTAAATTTTAATAAAAAACTACTATATTCCAATAAAACCCCATGGGGGTGTTATGTATTTGTTAAATATTTTATGAGAGCTTGATAACTCACAAAAGTAATGATGAATAAGTTTGATATTTTGATATTTTAAATTTTAATTTTTAGATATTCATTAATTTCAAATGGATTAATTATCTAAGCATTTAATCTAGTTTAATTAGTTGATTAATTTTTATTAGCATTTTATGTCTTTTAAGAATTATTCAAATGCCCCACTTAATGTGTCCAAAATCCAAACTATTATTTGTTAGGTCGTAAGGTGATTGGGGATGAACCTAGGAGATGTTATTATTATGTACATAGGAATTCCTCAACATGATTTTGAGTATTAAGTTATGATGTGTAGATAAAATTAGGACATTTACTGAATCCTAGGCTTAATTTGTAATGATTGATAGAAATCAGTCTCAAGTTAGGTTGGAAGCTAGTTGTGGCCAAAATGGGATGTCTACACTTTTCCCATGTTTGGGAAGTTATTTCAAGGTATAGTCATAGTAACATATTATAAAATAATGAAATTTATTTAATGCCTAATACCTCAATAGGTGATGGATGAGCTTTGAATGCCCCATTAAAGGAACAAGTGGCAATGAAGGTCGAAGACTTTCCCTTGAAAAGAAGGAAATGAGGGACCTAAAGGGAAAGGGGGGAGATTGATTTTACAAAGGGTGGTTATAATTAGTGGCACAGAAAAATTCTCCAATTGGGTAGATAAAAAGGATTATTTTCCCAAAGGTGGTTATAATCATCAGCATAACATAGTAAAAACATAATGATTTACACAAAGGTGGTTATAATCATTTTTCAAAATGAAAACATGCCTCGATTGGGTTGTAAGAGATAATTATTTACATAAAGGTGGTTATAATCATTAGTAAAATAAAAACATGCCCTAATAGGGAAAAAAATGATAATGATTTTCCTAAAGGTGGTTATGATCATTAGCATCTAGGTAGATTGAAACACAATGATTTGCCTAAAGGAAGTTATAATCATTGGCACTACAGTTTAGAAAAATATTAAAAAATCAAAAAAGGGGGATTACACACTAAATCCATACTCATGGAGTATGAGTAAGAAAGCACAGAGGAAAACCATGAATTTTAGATGGAGATGCACATCCTAGATAGCAAGGATTAAAATTCATTCATGATTTAATTACTCTAATTTGGGTAATATTTGGATAGATCAGGAATTTTTTAGGTGACCAAAGAGAAGTACCATAGCATCATCAATATTAATATTCCTTGAGCTTATTTTTTTGTAACATGTGATGGTATGCACCATGATATATAACACCATGCTAACTCAGCCATAATATGCATAAGTACTGATAATCGATCCAAAAAATAATTTAAATCAATGCACCAATGATTAAAACCATTATGACAATGTTGATGTATGAATATGGATAGACTCAAGAATAATGCATAGGGAATCACCCAATGAACACATATTTTTTTAATCAAGTCACAATAAAAAAATTAAATAAATAGGTAAATAAACACAAAAAAAATGAAATTAAAATCAACAAAAAACATTCTATCATCAACCAAGTCAATATATATGCATGAAGGCTCAATGGAATGATAAATAGATGGTGCCCCCAAGCAAGTTTATATATAAGGAAATGACATGTGGGGATAAAATATCATGGTATATACTACATGATTTGGTGTTACCCTAATAAGGTAAAAGCTATGAGCTTGGCCTAAAAGGTGTGAATTGGATGATGCCCCTAACTAAGGATACATATAAATGGAAGGTTACACCCCCAATGGTAGTGGAATGGATTGGAAATAATAATGGATTTACCCCACTAGCATAGATCGAAGATGACTGACTAGGTTTAAATAGGAAAAATGCTTTTAGATTTTGAGACTTTATATTTCTCTAGGAGATTGTAAGCTAATTTTTCTAATTTTTAGGATTTTGAAATTTGTGAATGTTTTTGGAATTTTTAAGTGTCTCAAATCAATTTATAATTGCATGAGATTAAATGATCCAACTCAAAAAATGGTGAGATCATGGATTAGTTTCTCTCAAAATGGTGAGAGTGTTCAAACTTAAAATGCTCAAAAAATGGTGTGAGCATCGAGAAAAGGGTGACTAACCTAACCTCAACATGAATCAATCACTACCTACATAGTTCCCATGGGACCTCAATCCATTGTATTCTACCTTACAGTTGAGGAATCTAACTAGGTAGAAATAAGTTTGTGAATTTAAACAAACGACACAATATAGTAAAAAGAATGGCAAGGTGATATAGAAATTCATGATAAAAGGGTTACCCCTAATTTACCTATAGGTGTTTATAAGTAGGAAATAATAAAATAGGTCAATGATACTAATTTTCCTAAAGGTGGTTATAATTAGTAACACTAAAAAATAAATAGAACATGGAAATAATGAAGAGTGTAAGTGTCAAAATACTATCATACTGGTCCAAGATACTAACTCTATCTAGAATACTAAATAAACTATTGAAACTTTCATCTAAATACAAACTCTAAAGGTTCCCAAAGAACCAATGGAGTGAAACCAAGGTAAAAAGGGTGGGTAGGGAGGTTAAAATCAAATTTGGTCAATAGTAAAGGTATGCTAGAATAGTATACAATATGGCATGGTACAAGGGAAATAATGTTATGACAATTAGATATAATGGTAATAGGGTTTCCCCCAAGTGTCAAGGTAAGGTAAATGGAAGCATATGAAATAATGACAAGGTGAATGGAAAATGGAAAAGGCAAGGTAAATAGCTATGTCAAGGTAAATAGTTATGGGGTTCTTAAATAGTTATGCACATCCTAATCAGCATATGATACAACCAGAAAGGTCAATCATTTAAGTTTCTAGCCCATACCCATTTTGAATAGTTACTTTGTCAAGAACTTATTACCGATTTGGGCTCCAATAATGTTATTATGATCTTCATGATCATTGATTATATTTCCTCTAAACATTAAGATAATATGTATTTGTAGCCTCTAGAAAGGAAAGTGAGGTCAAGGATGGGAAATATGGATAAATAGTAGATAAAAGATCTTATTTAGAATAAGAGAGATGGAACATAATTGAATGTATAATGGTTAGGAAATAAATTAAGATTAGTATTTTTAGGCACACATAATGTTATTGATTTTAGATTCAACATTATTTTGGTTGTGATAAGGCCAAAGACTTTTAAATATGCTTTCGATATGATCATTATATTTTTCTATTATTTAGGCCTAAGAGTTAGATGTTGTCTAATTATGTTTTAGAATGGAACCTATACTAATGTTATCTTTTATAATGTCTTCATCAAGCATTGAATAACTATTATGCTCAGTTATTAGTTCTTTGAAGAGGTTTTCACCAATAAAGTTGTATTGATTGTCCCATAGCACCTCTGAGAAGGTTTCACTAAGAAATGCTGACTTTTGACTTTCATTATCATCTAGTGCCTCAAATAAGGTTTTGTTAGAGTATGCTATGTTTGTACTTTGATTTCCCCCTAGTGCCTTAGATAAGGTTTCACTAGGACATTATTCTTCTCTTGCATGAATGTGGTTATGGTCCCCCTAATATTCTTCAACTCATATGTTTTCATGGATGTAGTTTAACAAGGTGTGATTCTATTGGTCCCAATCAATGCTTATGGGAGGTGGAATGTCAATATAATGGTTTTGATGGTTGGTGTTATTGGCATGTGGAATAATAATGGAATGGGAAAAGGTAACACAATCCTCCTATAAGATACTAAGATAATTTGTGTCTATGCTAATGTAATCATCCTAAAAAATTATGGAGGGATCAAAAATATATTCAAATTGATCTATAAGGCATGCATAGCCAATGTTGTAACAACCACAAATGTATTTTAATTCATAAGTTAGGTCTAAATTAAGGGAATATAAATATGATGTTAAGATTAACATTGATTCTACTTTTAATGCTAAATCTTATGTTGTTTCAAGAATATAAGCTGATTCTAGTTATGATTCTTCTTTGATTTTAGATGTTATTATAATGATTTCCTATTGAATTTTTAGTACTGAATAAGTAATTCCATGTGATTGCATAATGGGATCTTCAAAAATAGACTCATCTAATAAGGGTTCAACATAGTCTTGTTTGTCTAAGTGAATTTCCTTTAAGGGAGGGAATAACTCGAGGGGTGAATCCCTAGAGACTAGCTTATCAAAGTGAGACTCCTCAATCAATGGAAAAGGTCAAGATACAATTCCATGGAGATTGGCTTGTCAAAGTGAGTCACTTTAAAAATAGGACAATGGTCAAGACAATGATTTTCTTAAAGGTGATTATAATCATTAAGAAGTGACTCAACAAATACTTTTTCATTAGAGTGAGACTCATCAAAAATAAGTAAAGGATCAAAAGGGGATTCATAATGGGTTGATTCATCATAAAAAGGTGTTTAAAAAAAACATCATGAATCTATTGGTTCTCTTGGCCTTGGATTATAATCGGTTGTAAAATGTTAGTTTTAAACACATGTTGGTCTTTGAAAGATGACTCGTGGAGAGGTAATGAATGGGTTTGTTATGGCTTGATGATCATCATAGATTTTATTAAGTGGGGGAAGATTGGCACTAGAGTAATAATGGTCTGAGGTTCAATAATGAGCTCTTTAAAAATAGACACATCAAATATAGGCTCAAGAAAGGTAGGTTACTGGTATAGGATGGTAACTATGACCCATCGAGTCATGATTACACAAATTTGTTGGGATATCAAGCTACCAAATTTATAAGGGTCTATAATGGTAAGGAAAGGGCACTATGAATCTTAGTTACTAACACATGCCAAAGGATGAGTGTCTAGAATAATAATGGATGGATGTTGTGAAGCTTGGTTACCAATACAAGTAAAAGGATGAGGGCCTAGAATGGTAATGGATGGACATTGTGAAGCTTGGTTTCTAACATAAGACAAATGATGATGGCTTGAAATAGTAATAGGACATTTTGGATCTTGGTTATTGATGCAAGGTAAATGATAAGGGATTAGAAAGGTAATCATTGGGCATTGTGAAGTTTGGTTGATACTGCAAGAAAAAAGATAAGGGACTGGAATGGTAATCTTTGGGAACTAAAAATATTGGTTTCTAACATAAGATAATGGAAGAGGACCTATAATGGTAATCCTCTAATGTTGTGGAGCTTAGTTACTCACATAGACCAAAGGAGGATTAATGGTATAGGTAGGGGATCAAGTACCATTATCATTAAAATGGAAAATATTAGATGTTAATTATCCCAAGGAAAGGCAATCATGGCATATGATAATCAACATGGTTAGGTTTTGAAATTATCTCAAAAAGGGTAGTCTAGGTCTATAAAAATGGTCTTGGTCTAAGTCTAGGTTTAAAAGTAGCATCAGTCTAGGAATAGGTACTCAATCTAAACTTGGAAATTATTTAAAATTGTCCTAGAATGGAGCTCATCTCCAAGATTGGTAATAATAAACTTGGTCTTAAATGTCTTCAAGGCCTAACATCATATGCCTCACATAAATGGTCAAGTGAAAATACAAATATGAATCCTAATCTTGGTAAAAAGTGTTGCAAATAAATCTAATCTAGGTTTTAAAATAGAAAAGGTTGTTAGGTATTTAGGAACAAGGAATAAATCTAGGTTTAAAACAATAATGTATAAAACAAAGAGGTAAGATTCTAGGTATTTTAGAAACATAACACAAAAGCCAAACTTGGCACAACACTAGGTCTAAAAAAAGGGGTATTGCTAGGTCTTTTGTAAGCACTGCATAAAAATTAGTTTTAAAAAAAAATAGGTATAAAATAAAAGGGAATTTCTTGGTGTTTTTGAAACATGACACAAAAATTGGACTTGGCAAAAACTAGGTCTAAAAATCAAGATAATTAATCTATCAAATTTGAACCACTTGGACTTAAACTAGGCATTCAAATTCAAACACACACTTGATCATTGGTAGAAGACCTTAGACTTTAGGCATGTGTAATATATACCACTTCCTAAATTTAGGCACAAAAGATGTTAAAATAAGTAAAAAATTAGTCCAAGTTACACAATCCAAAAGGGAGATGTAAATATCTAAGCCAAAATTACATGACGCATAGACATAAACCAATCAATGTTTGAATATGAACTTAATAAGTCCAGTTTTTAACTTGGTTTGAAGGACTTGACATTTAAATGGACAATAATATAGACCAAGATGAATTACATAATGACACTAGGAATTTACCCAAAACGTACACTTGGTTTTGAAATTGTGATTAGATACAAGGAAATAAGTCTTCAAAATAATGTGAGTAGTGTAATGCTTTTATCTTTATAGAAAAGTATGATAAATGGTTTTTTTTTAAAATATAATGCACAAGAATTGGAATGAAATGGGTAGTGTAATTATTCTCCTTTAAAATAAGTGACTCATGCACACATGTAAGCTTACGCGTGCACGCACGCGCGCGCGCGCACACACACACACACACACACACACACACACACACACACACACACACACACACACACACACACACACACACACACACACACACACACACACACACACACACACACACACACACACACACACACACACACACACACACACACACACACACACACACACACACACACACACACACACAAATTTTGACAAATGAATAAGGCAAAAGTGTGGTGTCAAATATATGGAATAACACATGTTTAAACAAGATTGATGTTCAAACATGATTTATTTTGGATGCATTTTAAACAAACAAGCAGTTTTGATGTAGGATTAAGCAAGTAAAAAGGAGAAAACCAAAAGGACCTCCTAAGTGTATCATATCAATCTTAAAAAATGATAAGGTGTCTTTGTACTATAAAATTTCATCTATATACTTTCTCTTGAAATTAAATTATGTTATTAATCCTAAAACATTAAATTAATATAAAAATTAGGGTTTTTAGGCCCCTCTTCTCTCAAGAGTTTATATGGTGACACAGAACTTTGGGCTACCACCATGCATTGACAATATATCCATAGTAAGTAGGACTATCTAAAAACTATAATTTTTTCACATTTATAAATGTTCCCATATGTATGGTTAATAGTAGGGCACAACATGTCATTTAGATACGTGTTAACTAGCTTGTTGTGAAAAGGTATTGTCTTTTTCACAACCACTACATCCATCAATTACATAGTGTAGTGTGTTGTCTAAGTTAAACCTATGTTCTAAGGTAGTCTCTTACTAAAAAATCTTATTTAACCATTGAAACAAACATCATAATAAGTCAGCCTTAATTTATATACCCCTACCATAGAGTGGGGTTCAAGTGATGTCAAGAGATCAATTACTAGGTCAACACTTCTCTAGAGAACTCATGAAGAGGTTATAAACTCTTTCCCACAAGTTAAGATGCATAAAACAAAAATTATAGAAGGACTTTATATCCATTTTGGGATCACCCAAATAACTTAGATTTGGGGAGTGTCTTAGTGACTTTCCTTCCATGTTTTGGAGAAAGTAACAAAAGAAATAAGTCAAGCATTTTTTATCACCTAAGTTCCTTAAAGGGGATAGGGGAATATCATTCATACTACACTTGGTTTTAAAAAAAAACACACAACAATAATAAAAAGAAAAAAATCTCTTATGATCACTTACCTAATGTTTGAGTTCAATTTTAGAGTACCAAGAAAAATATGATGCGAAGTTTAGCACCTTGGCATTGTTTGTGTTGTGAACTCTAAAAAAATGAAAAAAAAGCAATTAAATGCCAAGTTTAAATTTGATTTGAATCTTAAAGTGTTAAAAACATCCATACTTGGTCTTTGGATCTTTTAAAGAGTGTTAGTGGTTTTTCTTGTTTCTTGGTAAAAATGGTATCCTTGCAAATTAGCTCAAAATAGAACAAAATCACTTGTCTATAATGATTTTGTAATTATCCAGTAAACTAAAAACTATGAAATTGTTCTGTCATAAAAACATAGTCAAAATAGAATGCTTAAAAACTCACATTGGATGATTTCACTATTTTAAAATGATTTTACAACTTTGTTCAACATTTTTGCAATTTAGCTTTGTAATTTTGCAACTTAGGCCTATAATTTCATAACTCATGTCTGAAATTTTGTAACTCAATGATTTCATAAATTTGGAAAATATATTTTCATGTTGGATAATAAACTCATAACTTAGGTGGATGATTTTGTAACTCAGGTGAATAATTTCATAACTCAGGCCTATAATTTCATAACTAAGGTCTACAATTTCATAATTATCTCAAACCTTCAAGAAAAACATCAAACTAGATAAACAATTTTGTAATTTGAGGCTATGATTTTTTTAGTGTCTTGAATTCATAAATAGTAAATAAAAGAAAAATAAAACACATAAAACAAAGAATGATTTTTCAATTAAAAATGGATGATTATGCAGCTAAACTCTACAATTTTGTAGTTAAACTCTATGAATTCATGGTTCAAGTGCACAATTTTTTGATTATGGGAAAAATTTCATTAAAAAACACACATATAGAAATGATTTCATTTATTTACATCAATTTTGTTGTTACTAAACAAATTCTTTGCTCAATAGAATGAATTCATAGCTAGGTGGGATGAATTTGTAACTCTAAAATGCAATTTCGATGCCTTAAAATGTGATTTCACTATTATGTAATATAATTTCACTACTTAAATAAACAAATTGACAAAATAAATACAATTTTTTGCTTTTCTAAAAAAATCAAATAAAAAGACATGTTTTCTTGTTAGAGCAAATTCATTGTTTGCTCGATGATTTCCTTGTTTATGGACCTAATTTTGTAGTTTCATAGAGTTGAGGCTAAACCATAGTGATTTCTTAGTTTTTAAGGATGAATTCATGGATTGGGTGAATGATTTCATTTTTTATTGTGCCAAATTCACCATTATAATAATTAATTCATAAATCCATAGTCACAAGTAAAACACATAAAAATAGCAATAAATCAAGAAAATAAACTCCAAAATGAAATATTATTATCTCCAAAAATCTCTCAAGAGACTCCATTAATTTTTTTTGGGGTGCGTGGTCCTAATAATCATGCTATTAATTTGAATAAGGAATCCATAAAGGGGATATTAGTATAGTTTTAGTCAATAAAAATCAAATCAAAGTAAACACACTAAACACTAACACCTCAAGCCTAGACACTAGGGAGAGCATATTTAACAAGCACAAAATGAACACACCATTATAAATCAAAATAAATATTCCTTTTACCTTATTTATAGTTCTAAAATTGCTTGTTGAGTTGTTTTTTCTTGGCTATGTGATCAAGAAATCTTTATTAGTGAAGCTCCATTGCTCCACCTCTCCTTGGCACCTTGGCTTGGCTTATGAAATTGGCATGGTAGCACTAAAATGAGGATTTTTAGAGGTGTTTTAGTATAATAACATTGCACTATAAAATATTATTTCATATATTTGAGCATAATAACTTTACACAAAAAGAGCTTATGGATCAAAGGGTGAGGCCTTCTATTTATAGCCTCCAAAGTTAACTCTTACCCAAGTTGAGTTAGGTTAGGATTTAAGCATGGAATGAGTTAAAAATAACCCTAGGTGAACTAAAATTGACTCTAGTTGAGTTAAGGATGGTATATGTAATTATTATTTTTAATTAATAGGCATGGCTCACAAATTAGATATTTGTTAGATATTTTATGAGAGCTTGACAACTCATAAAAGCAATGATGAAGAAGCTTGATATTTTGAATTTTTAAATTTCCACTTTTAGATATTCATTAATTGAAAATGGATTAATTAGATAAGTATTTATTCTAATTTAAATTGTTGATTCATTTTAATTAACATTTTAAGTCTTTTAGGAATTGTTCAAGTGCCCTGCTTAATGTATCCAAAAGCCAAACTACTAGTTATTAGGTCACAAAGTTATTGGGGATGAATCCATGAGAGGTTATTGTTTTGTACATGATAATACCAAAAATATGGACACCTCAACATGATTATTATAGCTAATGTATAATTTGTGTGGACAAATTTGGGGCATGAAGTGATTTTGAGGCTTAATTTACAATGTTTGGTAGAAATCAGTTTGAAGTCTATTTGAAAGCTAGTTGTGGCTATAATGGGGTGTCTACATATATGAGTGTACTTATTCAATGGGTATATGATGAGAATGTATAATGTGATTTATAACAGGGCCATAGGCATTCCACTAATAGATGTTTTTACTTGAGATATAAGCTTCATGACTTATACAAGTCCCAACAATTTACACTCAATGGGTTTCCTACCATGAGATTTGGATCACATCCATGGGATAATTATAATTATAAAATGTTCAATAATCTACTGCAATACCATATAATAAAAATGTCATAAGTTCAAATATATAAATAGAAGTAAAATTATCATCATGGAACTTTGGAAGTGATGGTAATGATTTATAAATAATAGGATCTTTCATAATAAATGGAGTTTCATAAACAAAAATGAAGATCTAACATTAATAGTATATTTAGGAGAAATAAGTGGTGGTGTTATAATTGAGAGTGCATCATCACTAGGTATATTAGGCATACATGATATAGATGGTGTTTTTGCAACATATATGTCCACTTTAAATTTTACTCTAATTTTTAACCCACAATTCCTCTTAGTTGCTTATAATTTCTTTATCTCCATTATAACAAATAAATTTCTCCATTTCAATCACCAAGACAAAACTTGATCAACCATAGTTGAGTTCCTTATCTAGTGAATATAGATGCATTGTGTTTTAAACTAAGGGAGTTGTAGTTTTGATTTAGATATTATACTAATAGGATATCTCTTTAAATGAAAAATGCAATACATAATAGAATAAATCATGGAATGGTGATTTATATCTCAATAGGCCTATGCCCACAATTAGTTCAGATGAACTTATTTTGACATTGTCATGGGTTTGGAATAACTAGGTTTAACAGTTAATTTACACTCTTTCACTTTACATAACCCCTCTTACCAATATATACATACATGATACATATGTACATATATATGTATGTATGTATAATATTAGTTATTATATAAATATTGTATAATATATATCATAATATTTTTATATATTAACTATTAATTATATAATATATATATGTTATTATATATTATAAATCAATATTATATATTATATATCTCAATATAATATATTTAAATTTATTTTATATAATATATAATATTATATTAAATAATCTAATATATATTCCTTATATATATATATATATATAGGTTGATATGAATAAAATTCTTCTATGGGCATATGATGAGATGCATATTGTGATTTGCAATAGGGCCATAGGCATTCCACTAAGAGATACTTTTCCTTGAGATAAAATATTCAAGACTTATATGAGTCTCAATAAATTACACTTGATGGGTCTCATACCATGGGTTTTGAATCACATCAAAGGGATCATTATAATTATAAAATGTTCAATAATCCACTACAAGACCATACAATGAAAATTACATAAGTTCAAATATAGAAATAGAAGTAAAATTATCATCATGGAACTTTGAAACTTATGGTAATGATTTAGAAATAACAGGGTTTTACATAATAAGTGAAGTTTAATCCACACTTTTTGAATATGTAACATTAATACTATATTTATGAGAAACAAGTGGTGGTGGTGGTGGTATACTTGAGAATGCATAATCACTAGGCATAGTAGGCATACATGGAATAAATGGTGTCTTTGCAACATATATGTCCACTAAAATTTTTAATCCAATTTCTAAACCCAAAATTACTCTTGATCACTACTAATTATTTTAGTTATATCATAACAAATGAAATTTATCTATTTTAATCACTAAGATAAAACCTAATCGTTAACATTTGAGCTCCTTATCTAGAGAATATAGATACCCCTAATCAAAACCAAAGGAGTTATAGTTTTAACATATATATTATGATAAGAGGATATCTCTTTACATGAATATTGTAAGCCATTGTAAACTAAAACATTGCATGGTGATTTAGATACTGATATATTTGTACCCATAATTACTTTAGATGAACTTGTTTTGACATTGTCATGGTTTGGAGTAACTAGGTTTAATTGTTGATTTACACTCTTTCACTTTACATAACCACTCTTACCAATATATACATACACAAATGCATAATGTGTGTGTGTGTGTGTGTGTGTGTATTTGTATTTGTATCAATATGTGTATTTGTATGTGTATGTGTATGTGTATGTGTATGTGTATGTGTATGTGTATGTGTGTGTATGTGTATGTGTATGTGTATGTGCATGTGCATGTGCATGTGCATGTGTATGTGTATGTGTATATATATGTGTATATATATATATATATATATACTATTAGTTATTAAATAAATATTATCTAATATATATCATAATATTTTTATATATTCTATTTATCATTTTGTCAGGTTTCTACCCTCCAACGATGGTAAAAACAAGGGATTTGAGAGGCTTTCGCATCTACCCAACAGTGCCAACAACTCAAAACCTAGGATCAAAGACCTTAAAACCCTACATGGAAGTGATCTTAGTCTAGGAGGGGTTATCATTGGTGACTATGGCATTATAAAGGGTATGATTCAAAGTGTAGTTATTAAAATATAAGATTTTAATAGAGAGGGGTTAGACAACTCTATGCCTCAATAGGATGTTGTTGTTCCACCGGTAAAATCTATGCATAATTTAGTTAGGGCTGGTGAAGATTAGGCTAGGGTTTCTTTATCTGATTTGATGGTTTTTAATTTTGAAAATCAATCTTTGGAGGATGTTTTGGAAGTGGAAGAATGGTTTTTAGAGCGAGGTTTGGTATGTCAGTTTGATCAATTCTAGCCATCCCTTCCCTCCTTGCACTAATGGCTTTCATATTCTTGGAAATCATTGTTGGAAAACAATATGTAAATTTATCCATGTGTGAAAGGTTTTCTTATTGTTACATTTGAATCTTTCACTAATTGAAATAAGATTTTTTAGGCAAAAACTTGGAGCTGGGAAAATCATATTTTAATCATGAAACCCTGGCAATCAGATTTTAACTCCTTAACTAAAAATATTTTGGTATGACCTATTTGGGTAAAATTTCCATATCTTCCACTTCTTTTTTGGACTATTTCAAGTATTACAGTTATAGGTAATGCAATGGGTGTTTGAATAAAAATTGATGAATCTTCTTTGAGTCTTCTCTGGACATCTTTCACTAGGATTTTTATGTGTCTAGATATATTTCAAATTCTACATGAAAATATAGACCTAAAAGTGCAAAATAGAAGTTGGCTATAGTCCTTAGATTTTGAAGGAGTTCCCTTTAGATGTTGGAACTATTTTTAGGTTAGGCATCTCTCTATTTCTTGTCAAAAAGTGAAGTGAAAACATGTTTCCTCTTGGGGTAAAGAGACAAATAAGAAGCAGATGGAAGTGGTGGTGGAAGATCTTTTTCATCTAATATAAGCATCTCTATAGAGAGTAAAAGGAAAAAATTTAGTTAAGGTGGAATTGTCAATAATCAAATTTCATAATACAGATTCTATTGGTTATAATGAGAACAATGGGAATAAGATTGAAAATGATTTAGGCAAATCATAAGAAAGTAATAGTATTTCAAGTTCAATTGTAGTAAAATAATGTGATGAGGATGAATGGAAGTTGGTAAAAAGTAGGAAAAAAGAATGTCAGATCTAGAGTTCTCGATCCAGGAAGTCTATTAAGGTGGAACAAAGTAATTATGGGCATTCAATTTGATTAAGTGTTTTTATGATTTCTATTTATAATAGGTTTTTTAGTTTTCTTGAAATTCTTCTTAATCTGGTTTGGATGGGTAAAATTTTCCTTAACATTCTATAATGTTAAGCTAGACCACCCTTTTTTGTCATATGTTATATGCGGTGTAAGGGCCTGAGACCCTTTAATTCTCGATTATCGATCAAAAATATATATTTTTATATATTAAACATTAATTATATAATATATATGTTAATATAGTTTATAAATCAATATTATATACTATATATTTTAGTATAATATATTTAAATTTATATTATATAATTATAATACTATATTACATTATTTAATATATACTCCTTATTCATATATATGTTGATATGAATAAACTTATTTCATGGGGATATGATGAGAATGCATATTATGATTTACAAAAGGGCCATAGGCATTCCACTAATATATGCTTTTCCTTGAGATATAAGCTTTAGGACTTATACAAGTCCTAACAAATTACGCTTAATGGATCTCATACCATGGGTTTTAGATCACATCCAAGGGATCATTAGAATTATAAAATGTTCAATAATCTACTATAAGACCATACAATGAAATATACAGAATTTTAAATATATAAATAAAAGTAAATTTATCATCATGAAACTTTGGAACTAATGGTAATGATTTAGAAATAATATGCTCTTTCATAATAAGTGGAGTTTCATCCACTTTTTATGATTTAACACTAATAGTATCTTTAGGAGAAATAAATGATGGTGGTATACTTAAGAATGCATCATCACTAAGCATAGTAGGCATAAATGGAATAAATGGTGTCTTTATAACATATATATCCACTTCAAATTTGTATCCAATTTCTAAACCCAAAATTCCTCTTGATCACTTTTAGAAAATTTAGTGATATTGTAACAAAAGCAATTTCTTTATTGTAATCACCAAAACAAAACCTAATTAGCCATAATTGAGCTTTTTATCTAGCAAATGCAGATGCCCCCTGATCAAAACCAAGGGAGTTACAATTTTAACATAGATATTGTGCTAAGAGTCTATCTCTTTACATAAATAATGCAATCCATCATAGACTAAAACATTGCATGGTGATTCAAATCCTGATATATTTTCACACATGATTATTTTAGATGAACTTATTTTGACATTGTCATGGGTTTGGAGTAACTAGGTTTAATTATCGATTTACACTCTTTCACTTTACATAACCTCTCTCTCCAATACATACATACATATATGTGTGCATGTATGTATGTATTGGTAACATAATATTAATTATTATATAAATATTGTATAATATATCATAATATTTTTATATATTAAACATTAATTATATGATATATATGCTAATATAGTTCATAAATCAATATTATATATTTTAGTATAATATATTTAAATTTATATTATATTATATATAATATTTTAATATTATATGACATTATTTAATATATATATATAGTATATAGTATATATTTTAAATAAATGTTATATATTTTAGTATAATATATATATATATAGTTTTATATTAATTATATCACTTGCATTGAATTCCACTTAACTTTTCCTGAGGTGAATTAACATTCAATTGAAATACGCATGTGTCTCCAACAAATTTGAAATTTAAATTTACTTTTCAAAATGGGGCCTGTATAATTTCAACACATTTTTAATAGGAACAAAAACTATTAAACATGTCTGAGCAGATACATATTCTAAGATTTTCTAAACATACACTATAGAGCACTGATAGATTATAACAAATCAAATTACAGAGTGGTGGAAGCATTGACCATATTTGTTACTATAATTTCTACAAAGACTTATTTTTGGGTATTTAATCTTAATATTATTTAATATATTTTATACTCTATCTAAATTGTGTGATTTTTTTTGTGTTGATTTGGCACTTTTATTTATTATTTAGCATTTTATGTTATGAAATTGTTGAGATTCAGATAGTCTTCCTAGATTTTTGTTATGAAATGGATGAGACTGAAATGGCATAGATTAGGGATATTTAGAGCTTACTAATATTTATTAGTATTTATTTCCTTATTTTTGGAAATACAATAGGGACCTAACTAGAAAATTTTAGGGTAAAGTTAATATTTTTTAATAACTATAATCAAATAATCTTAGTAACCAATATATTTGATAGTTTCATATCTAAAAAATTGTAGATAATTTCCTAGACCAAAAAAAAATACTTTATTATAATATCATAAGGACCCTTTGATGTCTAAATGCTCTTTCTACTTTGAATGACTTGCCCAAACTATGAATATGCAGATGCACAAACTTTATACTAGCTTGAACTGTTATGCATATTCGATTGAAAATAGAATGACCAGAGGCCAAGGTTATTTTATATGGTATGTTGTATGGGATGATGTTGAAACAAGGTTATTTTATAATTTTTGTATGGAATAAGGTTAATTTACTATTTTTATATCTAAAAAATTATAGATAATCACTCAGGCCAACCAAAATGACTAGTTGGAAACCTCACAAGGACTCAAATTATCACAAAACCATAGCTAAGTTAGTACGGTTTCATTTAGATAAGTTGAAAATAAGAAAAAAATGGTATCAATTTTATTGATAAACTCTTAAGAAAAACTAATCAAATATACATTTATCATGCTAGTCAATACAATTGTAAGCACATAAAAAATATCAAGACCACTGACATAATATACAACAATACATAACAATATTGTGACATCTAATGTAATTCTTAGATAAATAAATAAAGGTGTCAAGTTGGCCAATATAACTATAAAGTATAATGTATAATGGTTTGGAATATTTTTTATTACATGGAATAGTGTCGATCCATAATTTAAATAGAGTAATTATAATCTTTATTCATAATTTATATATATGTGATGCAATGAATTAAATTGGAAATGGTGAGATTCACTTGACATAATTTACATGTTCATATAAATTAATATTATAGGATAATTAATATATTTTATGTTCCCATCGGATGTCAAAAATCCTTTTCAAGTAGCATCATTGGTGGAGAAAATCCCCAGTAGTCAAATCATAATATATTTTGAGAAATAAATCTTTGTTCAAGAATTCTTTTTGTGGGATCTAATATTCATAATGATTGATTTAGATCATGTAAAATTAATTTGAGATAAAAAGTGGTGATATTTTAGTGATTAATCTTGTGCTAAGGTGTCAATGGTGATAGATATTCAGGAATCGGTATACATTAGCATTTAATAAAGGGTTCATTAATAACTAGACGTTGATCATGAAGAGTGAGAATTTACATTTTTTTTACATACAAATAGTCTGTAGACTATTTATATTTGGTCATAATGTGTTTCAACATTATTTTTATTATCAAATTATAAAGTCTAAATCATAAAATAAAATGATAATCATCTTTGAATTAACTATGACGTATTTAAGAATCAAAATCAAACTACACATGCATATAACCCTACAATTTTGGATTTAAAAAATATTCACTCTATAGGATTATGGTGAGTCTATTCTTCTAAGTTATTAAATTTTATATTTAGTAATTATTCATTCAGGAAGTCTACTTTCTCAAATACTATTAGTTTTGGAAAAATTGTGATAACACTCATGACATCAGGGTGAAACCAAATATTTCACTATTCTATAATTGGATATTTCACTATTCTATAATTGGATGCTCAAAATTTTGATGCTAAAAATCATTGAAATTTTAATTTTTTTAATCTTAAAGCTTGGCACGGTAAATTTGAATCCCTAAGTTCTATGGTCTAAAGATGTGTTACATAAATTTAATATTGAGTAAATTTTAGCTCCAGAGTGTTTTGTAATAGAATTGAATATTATATTAGAAGTATGTAGCTCCCTTATTTTTATATGGACTTCAACTATTTTTTTTATCATTTAATTATTTAACATTCAACTTGTATTTAAAATTTTAGGTTTTAATTTTTTACAAGCCTTGAAATCCAATTTAAATTTTTTGCTAGTCATTAAACATAATTTGGCTTTGATTCAATGTTTTATTATAATGATTTTACAAATTATAAATTTGATGGTTAAAAAATAAAAACTGCATAAAATGATATTATATATTTTCTCAACAATTACATTGTTTAAAATGTCTTGGTTTCTATTTGTATTTTTTTGTCCCTGTAGTTGAAGCATAGTTATTTCATATAAGTGTTCCAATATCATATTTTATATAATTATACATGATTACCAATGTAAGATTTAGTCAATTATTGGTATATAAGTGTGCTTAAAACATATTAATGTTTCATATAGTATAACTTTCACATCAATTAACATGCAAAGATGAACATTGATAAGGATACGAAGGAGTAGACAGGGCAGGAAATAAAGACAAGTCGATGGGTCGACTTTGACTCAAGGTGTACACAAGGGATAAATGGTGGTGTGTCATATGTTTTTCTTACATATGTGATAAAATTAGATATAAATTAAAATTTCACAATAACCAGGATCTGGTACACATGTAATTTGGCACCTAATGTAATGTTTATGTGATAAATTTCACTAAATTTTGCATTCAATATTTGTAGAGACTCAATGTATGAAATTGGTCTATAGTTATAAGATATAATCCTAAAAGAAATAGAGAATTATTGTTCAAAAAATTAAAAATAATCAATTCTCCCTTAATGAATAGAAATTACATTTCGTTTAAATAGTTTTCTACTCCACTAAAGGTGTTTTATTTATTCTTTTTTAATATCTCTATGTATTCACTTTGTATAACCATAAATCAATTGTCTCCCATATGTCATGGTTATATCAAAACCCTTTCAATGACCATTTCAATAAAAATTGAATTTATTACAAGGCCCTTCAAGGTATCTCCTAATACATACCTTGAAATAAAATTCCAATCGTGTTCATGTTCAAGCTATCTACTACAAGAACCCTTGAAGGTAATACAAGACCCTTCAAGTTATCTCCTAAAAGATAACTTTAAGGGTATTTTAGTACATTCAATAGTACCTTGAATTTATCTCCTAATATATACCATTCAAACATTGATAATGGTACCCTTGAAGGTATTACAAGGCCCTTCAAAGTATCTCCTAGGAGATACCTTAAAAGAAAATTCCAATCATGTGCATGTTCAAGGTATCTACTAGGAGAAACCTTAAAATTACTAAAAGTACATTAAAGTTATCTCTTAGGAGATACCTTTGAATAAAATTCTAATAGTGTGCATGTTCAAGTTATCTAATAAGAGAACCCTTGAAGGTATGATAAGAGCTTTCAAAGTATCTCTTAGAAGATACCTTGAAGGGCATTGTAGTACCTTCCAGGTTCCTTGAAGGTATCTCCTAAGAGATACCTTTCAAACATGGATAAGGTTACCCTTGAAGGTATTAAAATCCCATTCAAGGTATCACCCATTAATGACTTCAAATATACTTTTAAAATCATTGTATAAATTCAAGGGTACCTGTATGCATGTTTGAAAGGTATCTCCTAGGAGATACCTTCAACATCTCCTTGAATGTATGGTAATGCCCTTCAGGGTATATCTTAGAAGATGATTTAAAGGGATTTTAAATACCTCCATGGGCAACTTTAAGGTATTTCCTAGGATATACCTTGAAGGAAAAATCAAATCTTGTTCATATTTCAAATTTTTCTCATAAGAGATCATTTGAAGGTACATTTGAAGGTATTAAAATGACTTTCAATGTATTACCCAATAGTTCCTTTAAGGATATACATTTAGAAAATTCATAAGGTTACCTATTATATGTTCAATTTTAACCCTTGGAGAGAGTTATTTAGGCTCCCTCCAATTGAGCTTCACAATGGGAAAAACCTCAAGATATGGGTATCTTGTGGTGAAGTTAGACCTCTAGAGAAGGTCAGCTTCTTATTCATACTCACCTAGACTAATGTTAAACTAATGTTTCAGAAGTAAAAGGGTTATAAATATGGTTAAGGGATCCTAAGAAAGATAAAATGTGATGAACCAAAGTTATAATGGACACTCATATAATCTTGAACACACACTAGGTCAAAAAGAGACAGTTATGGCTTACTCAATCTCTTAATCTCGCTAGTTGCATAAATATTTCATAGAAGGAGATCCAAGTAGAACACTAATCTAGACCTAAAAGTTATCTTGAAAACACCTTCAAAGAGGCAAGTAGAAGGATAGTAAACTAAGAAGAATCTCCTTCACAAATTCACCATACACAACCATACTAAGCATTGATTAAAGACAAGAGATAGGCAAAAAGTTGATCCTATTACTTCAAAAGTTAGTTCTTACAATATTTTGACAAGGTTTAACCATATAAAATGAGCACACTTTTTAAAGAGTCTCAATGAGTATTCTTTTCTTGGAAAATAATGATAAATTTTAAGAGCTAAGAACCCCCATAATGGGAATGAGACTAGGATAAATAGGAGGGAGAGAGAAAAATAATGTGGGGGCACACCATCAAATAGGGAACACACCATCTTGGGTCATTAATTGAACTTGAGCTTCCACCCCTTTTATCTAATGAAGTATTTGCCACATTTTTTATCAATCAAGACACTACACATGCCTCACCAAGTTGAAAAGCCCTTATAAGGTCTTGAGAATGCATTGAATGTCCCTAGCTATAGTTCCCAACACTAGACCTTTTATTTTTATCCTTCATGCCATATCTCACTTAAGAGAATGACCTTATACTCATTAGTCTAGTATAAGCATGAATTTATGCATTTTAGGTGGCTGTTTGTTGAAAATATGGCCATGCTGAACGACAAGGATATTCTTCAATAATCACAGACAGCTACCTTCAATCAAATCTAGACCAAATCATTTCTATAGATGGAAAACTAATATCCTTTATTAGGTTTCTTATAGTCACATATATCAATGTAGACTTATAGAATACATAGCCTTTTTATCTCCATTATTTATAAAAGAACTATTTTTGCATTTGATCATATATAGAAACTGAGGGCTCATTATGTATAGGTCACCTTTAAAGAATGGTAGACATAGTCACAAAATAGACCCTGTATGCTATAAACATTTGAACCATAGGTCTATATTTAAACTTAATGGCATCCCATTATATTATTTATACCTAACTGCATGGTTGTGGCTTTTTAATGGTGCTTTAATGAGTTTTAATGGTGATAGGATGATCCTACAACACCTATTTCCTTTAGTTGAAAACTACCCTTGGCTTCTCGATTTTTATTTTCATTGGTTGTCAATATTGTCTCAAGCTAATAAAATTATGCCAAACTATCTTTGCTCATATTAGTCTTCTATATCTTACTAACTTTTTGAATTCTATCAATCTATAGATATTGACTTGTACGATGCAATTTAGTCCATTGATATTCTATCAACTTAAACATGTTTGTGTCATTTGTCAATTATGCATTGATATTAGGATCTTATTATCAGTCTATGGCTTCATTCACTTATACCATGTGGTGGATTCTCAATATTATTAACCTTTTAATTTAACCCACACCATTATTTCATAATGTATAAATCATCATTAGTCATTGATTTAAATTGGACCCACCTCCTTGTTAGTGAACACACACCATTGGATTTTGACTCAATAAACCTACACTATCAAATCTTATCCATATTGTATCTCTTTAAGGGATTTAACCTAGGAACCTTTTGACCTATTTGACCCTAAATTGAAACATTAGATCCATGTTGTCATTATGTGATCTCATGTGGACCATTTGATCTTTCTTAACTTTTAACTTGTTAGGGGTTTTTTTAAACCTAAACGGTTACTTTACAGAGCTTAAACTTGACACTTGGATGTCTTGCTCTAAAGCTTTTAATTTGATGATTCATAACATGAGATAGAAACCTCACATATACATGAAACTTATAAAGTGTTTTCCTAGTATGAATAATTCCATGGTGATGCAACATCTTTGATGGTAATGCTTTCTTAGTGGACTTATAAAATACATAAGTGAACTTCTTTGTTTATTACTATGTGACATCCTAGAGACAGTCTGGCTCACTTAGTCTTATGCTTGACCTTTTACATGAATTTCCAAGGCTTAAATGAGATATTGGGGATTATGTAGGAATGTCCATGATCCTTAATTTCTTTAATACCATGAGACATTTTCAAGGACTTGCTCTTCAAATTGGTGACTATACTTTAAGTTGACTCAAAGAGATTCAAGAGTTTTACAAGTTGTGTGAGACCTTTGGACTAATTATTATATCTAGAACATTTGTTCATCTCCTCATCCATTAGCAACCTAATCCATATAGGTACAATCTTGATATGTGGTCCAAAATTGGCCAACATCTTTGGTGACTCACAAGGAAACATTCATGTGCTTGAGAATTTAGTCATTTTGCCATGACTACTACATTGGGTGTATGGAGTCCCAAGTCTTCTCTCAACTAATCATGAAGATAACATAATTTTATCCCTATCCAAAACCCTTGATGAAGAAATAAGATCAAAATCAATAGAATAATAAATTTCCCAAGGCACTTATTAAAAAGTAAATACATAACAGAAAAGAAAATGTGCATAAGAAAGTTAGAGGAAAGAATAAAAACTAATATTACATGTAAAATATGTTACAAAGGATGAAAATATTATAATAACAAGGATTTAAATGAATTCCATTAACTAGGATAGGTAATACCTCTCCATCTATTTGGGCAAGCTGAAAAGCATTATGTTCTCTACATCCATGGATCTAATAAGGACCACTCCACAAGCTGTCAAACTTGGTATAGTTGACTAGTTTGGCCTTATTTGAATCACATTTGAGGACCAGGTCATCTTATGTAAAGCTCTTTATTGCATCTCTCTTTTCAAAATCCTTTTTGACCTAAGTTTGATGTAACTCCAAAGTTTTCATAGCAAGGTCCCTGCTTTCTTCCATCTCCATGATCTCTATCATTCTCATATTCATGGGCTAACTCTAATGCATGTAGATCAAGGTAGATAGGCAATTTGGTTTCCCTTCCATACACAATAACATATGGAGAATGGCCAATGGTAGATTTAGGAGTCACTCTATTATCCCATAAGGTTTTCCTTAGCTTGGTGTGCCATGTTTCTTGGTTCTCTTCCAATATCAATCTAATGATCCTTAACAAATTCTTGTCTATGAAATCTGCCAGTCCATTTCCTTAAGGATAATAATTAAAAGAGGCACTAAGTAGATGCCCAATTTGAGATCCCACTCACTTGTCTTCATACCAAGGAAATCTAATGTATTATCTAAAATTATGGTGGTTAGGATATCAAATCTTATCACAATGCTCTCAAATAAGTCCATAATTGCACATTCATTATCCTCCTTCAAAGCAATGACATCCACCCACCTAGTGAAGTAGTCATTTACAGTGAGAACCCATTTATGCCTTGCACTTAATAGTTGATTGATCATCCCTATGAAGTCTAACCCCCATTTCATGAAGGGTTACTCCACCTGAATTGGATTGAGTGGAAGGGCTTCTAGTTTTTGCTTTCCTAAAAAGAGGGTACACTTCTACAATTTGTTAACCCATGCATGAGCATCCTTGAAAAGATTAGGCCAGTAATAACCAACCCTCATTACCTTTAATTCAGTGGTTTTAGGTGAAAAATGGTCTCTTGAAGGTACATCATGAAAATGCTCTAAGATTTTGGTCACCAGTCTTCATCTATGCACCTAAGGAGTACCTCATTGAGGTCCTTTCTAAAAATAATGTCATCAACTAATGTATAAGGTGTATATTGAATCCTAAAATATCTTCTTTTGTCTCTATCCAAAATGGGGTCATTATCTTATTATCAAGAAGTGAGTCATGTCTTGATTCTAGCTCTTTTAAATTGGAGGTGCACCTACTTGTGAGTTGTATTAGGTCACCAAAATGACTTCCTTATCCTCATGGAGGTCATTTAACATGTGCTCACACAAACCCTTGCCTTTGACCAACTTGGTGACTTTGATCTCTACATCATATTTGATGAATTTTGTGATCTAGCCTACTCTCATCTCATTCAAATCCTTATTAAAGAGGAAGTCCCTAAATCTAGGATGAGAAACCATAAGATGGATCCTACTATTGGAAAGCATGGGACTATACTTCTTGAGGATTCTTAAGGATACAATAACTTGCTTCTCAATGAAAGTGTACCTCAACTCATATCCTTCCAACCCTTGACTAAAAAAATTTAATTAGTCATTATATTCTTATGTCATTCTACATTAGCATAGCTAATATGTTATCAACATTGGCAAAGGTGTAAAATATGAAGTCCTTGAAAAAATCAAGATTATAAGTAAGGGGGCCTAGGTAATGGCCTACTTGATGGCCTCAAAGGCTGCCTTGCCTTCATTATACCAAGAAAAAATTTGTATTTTATTTAGCATGGTGGTGATAGGTTTGACTAGGTTTGCAAAACCAGGTATGAACCTTGTCACAAAGTTGATCTTCCCAAAGAAACTCTAGATCCCCTTCTTGTGCTTTGACAAGGATAAGGCTAAGACAACACTTACTCTATTAGGGTTAATGGATAATCCATATTTTGAGATAATGTAACCCAAAAGCTTACATTTATACATAGAGAACACACATTTATTAGGATTTATAGAGATCCCATACTCTTTTCATCTCTATAATATCAGCCTTAGATGGTCCATGTACTCACTATCATTCTTGGAGAAGACTATGATGCCATCTAGGTAGACCAGTACCATTTGATTTAGTAGTCTTCAAAAGGCAATATCCATTACTCTTTGAAAAATTACCCTAATATTAGACAATCTAAAAGGCATCTTATAATAAGAAAATGTGCCCCACTTGGTGGTGAGGTAGTCTTTTACTGGTCTTCTTCTCTTACTAGTACTTGGTTATAACTCAAATACCCATATAGGAGAGGGAAGTGTTCTAAACTAGCAACTACTTGTAAGAGTTGATCCATGGATGGTGGGGGTAATGATTCATCAAAGATACTCTATTAAGATCCCTAAAGTCCACACACACACTAATTTCCCCCTTCTTTTTTTATAGGTACTAGAGTAGCTACCCATAAGGAGTGTTTAATTGGGAAGATGATATTGGATTCAATAGGCTTGGTCAATTCCTTTCTCATGAGCTCCTCATTTTTAGGGTTTATGGGCTTATGATTATGCCTAAAAGGTTTGGCATTAGCCTCTATCTCTATAGTGTGTTGGGATAATTTAGGATCAAATTCCCTTAGGTCACTATATTACCAAGAAAAAATGTCTTCATATTCCTTACAAAGATCTATGAAATCATGTCTTTTAGCTTTAGTGATTACCTTCCCAAGATTGAAGAACTTATCTTTAAATATAAGAACCCTCTCATAGTTCTCTTCATTAGTTGACATCACTACTTTATCCTTCCTCATATGGTCCCCTTTAGGATAGATACCTTATATGGTGACTAACCCTTTAATAAGCTTATTGAACCTTAATTGAACATTTTCTCCTCATACTAATGTTTAATTTTCCTTAGTTCATAGAGGATAAATTTTATTCTTGCTACAAGAAACATGTGATCAATTTTTCATTTTCAAAGACATACCAATGAACTTCATTATCTATAACTAATGGTCTTATTATCACTTTGACATGTGGTTATACCTTGGTCCTTTTCAATTAATTGGGGATATCAAAGTGAGACCCAACAACTATTAGCATGTCAGGATGTTGAATATGGCCCCTTAGCACTAATTATATGTTAAAGGCCTCAAAGTCCTCAATTAGGTCCCACACTATATGTTTCTATTAATTAATTAAAGGGTTATTAGAGACATTATAACCTATGACTTGGTGTATAAACAATTCACTATCCCCATAGACTTCGAATTGCTTAATCCCTCTCTTACTAGCCCATTGAAATCCATGGATGAGACCCTCATATTTTTATACATTATAGGAGAAACTGAATTAGAACCTATATGAAGAAAAGTACTTATCATTTGAATAGGATATTATCAGAACACTTATACCCACTCCATGCTTGATTCTTGAACCATCAAATAAAAACTTCCTTAGACCATTAAGATCTTCTTGAGATCTTATGAGGGATGACATGGGTTGGTTTGATTCATGCAAATAGTAGACACCCAAGTCCCTTTCTTCAACACTCTCTAAGGGATCAACTAACTATATTTAATTCCATAGTTCATCCAAGAACATGTCTGGTACCTCTTATCGATGAGTGTTCGGCTCCTACCCCACTGCAAATTTATTCTCATCAATGATGGTGTAATTGATGTTGACATTATCTAGTCCATAAGTCTCTACATGTAATTTTGCAATGGGCTTAGCTTTGATTGGCACTTTGGCCCCATACCTTGTTTTGAATGCCATACATGATCAATCTACTAAAAGATAGCCTCCAATCTTCACCATGAACTCTCTAGATAAGCATAGTGTAAAATAAATAGGTATATCTAATATCAATACATCTTGAGCACTAAGACACTAAGACAAACATGAAAGGTCATATTGAGATCTCTAATTATACCAAATGGCTTGGTGGAAGAACCATCAATTAGTATCAATCCTTTGGAATGGGGCTCATATTTTAGACCAAGTTGATTAGCTACATAATTCAACATTACCAAGGTACTAACCCCACTATCCACTAAGTAATTATGCACCAAAGAGTTACCAATGATTAATGAGATGTAGAATGGAGAAGGATTGACCACCTTAACTAGTTGTCCTTCATTTGGTCCTTTGGTTATATTGGTGAGAAATCCATTCACCTTGCTTGGCATCTTGTCTACAAATATTGAAACATTAATCTTGGACAAACCTTCCTAAAGAATGTCCACTTAACAAGGCATGGAGAACGTATCCCACATTGGCACACTCACATTATATTTATTCATTTGTTCAAAAATTTTGATGGGTGAACCACCAACCTTTTCTTGTGCTTTGTGAACCACCAATGTTGTTTGTTTAACTTTTGAGCCTTAGGGCACAAAATGATTCCCTTGATTTTGATTCTTTGGAGGTAATGGAACCTTCAAAGTGATAGTAGGTTCATTTGGCTTTATCAGTGAAGGAGTAAAGGTAGGAAGCTCTTCGGTTTCTTCCTAGTTACCATTCATGTTCTTTCTTTTAAATCTTATATTTATTGTCATTGGTATGTAGGATTAGCTAGAAATAGCCTATTAGTTTGATGCATATCACTCTTCCTTCTCATAATTGACCATGGTGGAATCTAGTTGGTTTAGTCCTTTATTAGACCCTTGTTGTGGAGGGTCTTTTAGCTTGGTCATTATAGGTGCCTTTGTATTTTGGGCCATGAGAGCTTGGTTTTACCTAAAATTAGTAGTTTATTTCCATTGATCATTGAAGACTCAGTTTAGGTCAATATTTGGGACAATGTGTTAACCAAAAGACTAATTCCAAGGCATGGTACCCTCTACTACTTGAGCCACATTATTTTTAATTGGTACCAAGGTGTTGGAAGTGTTTTTAGCATTGAGATTATAGTTATTTTGCCTAATGTATCCATGTTGCCCTTATCCTTGGTTTTGACCTTGGCCTTGGCCTTAGTAATTCCCTTTGTATGGTGGCCTATTTTCTTGAAATTATTTCTAATAAGGTTGATATGAACCTTGATAAGGCCTATAGAAAGCCTACTACCTCTTAACATTTACTAGCTCATTTCCCAAAGATTGAAACATGCTCTTGAGCTCTTGGGTGTTCCTTTGGTCTTGGGAGTCACTAGATCCACTAGTGGAAGCTTGCTCTTATTTTTGTGTAAGTATTACAATAATTTTTGGTGTAAGAGGAATGACATCCAATGGATGGATAACAATAGGATATGGTTTGATTTTAATAAATAAGGGCATTGGTAGTCTAGGTGTGAGCTTGCCAACTTGAACCAAATAATTTTCTACTTTGATGGCCACCTCATAAGCATTTTGAAGTATATTTCCTCCCATATATTGGATCATCACTGCTATATCACTACTTAAAACCTTTAAATAGTATAGAAAGGAAAAGTTAGGGGTTGGTCTAGCTAAGACTAGGATTTTATCCCAAGTTTTTTGAATCTTGTGTTGAAGTCTTTCATGTCTTCATGAGGAGCTCTCTTAATGGTAGTTAGTTACTCTAAAAGTGATAAATGGTCACTTTTATCCTCAAATATTTTACACAATGCCTATCCTAGTTAGTCCCATATTTGAATGGAATTAGCAACAAGGCCTATATACCAATATAAGGCCTTGCGTTTAAAAGTAGTTAATAACCTAATAACTATATTTTCCTTAGTCACATTCTGGATATTATAAAAATTGGCTATGTCTATGAGGTATTTAGAAGGTGTTGTAGCTTGGTCATCAACATAATAAGGAACACTTTTGAGATTTGAAACTAGGATCGGATCACATTGGGCAAGGGATAGAGGAATTTGGCCACTAAAAGCCATAAAATCTCAAGGGATTGCCATGAATACAAAAAAAATTATTAAAGTTCCTCTTGCATGAGTAGATATTGAAAATTACTTAGGAGCAAAGGTTCCTTGATACAGATGTGATTGGCAAACCTTAATCTTTTTGATAAATTCAAAGGTAATTCAACAAATTCAAAGGGAATACCTCTTGAAGCTGACCTTGTTATCACATTTGAAATGAGATGAAGCTATTTTTTTGCACTAGATTGTTGATTGTTCCTTTTGGAGTCACCATATGTTGTTACTTGGGATCTTAACTTTTATAAATTTGATCAAACCATCATCAAATTTGATAAATATTCCCTTTAGATTATGGTCCCACTAGGCATGCTAAAAACTATTGTAGGCATAATTTGCACCCTTTCACAGAGTTCTTTAGGCTCCCTCTAATTGTGATACATAATGGGAACAACCTCAGGATATGGGTATCTTTTGGTGAGGCTATACCTCTGGATAAGGCTAGATTCCTCTTGATGCTCACCTAGACGAATGCTAAACTAATGCTTCATAGGTAAAATGGTTAGAAATATGGTTAAGGTATCCTAAGAAAGATAAAAGGTGATGAGCCAAAGTTAAAATGGACACTCATATAAGTTTGAATACACACTAGATCAATAAGAGATAACTATGGCTTACTTAATCTCAAAATCTCAATAGTTACATAAATATTTCATAAAAGAGGTTCCAAGTAGAACATTAATCTAGACTTGAAAGTTAGCTTGAAAACACCTTCAAAGAGGCAAGTAGAAGGATAATAAACTAGGAAGATTATCCTTCACAAACTCACCATACAAAATCATATTAAGCACTGATTAAAGACACAAGATAGGCAAAGAGTTGATCCTATTACTTCAAAAGGTAGTTCTTAAAATATTTTAATAGGGTTTAACCATATCAAATGAGCACACTTTTTCAACAGTCTCAATGAGTATTCTTATCCCAAAAAATAATGATAAATTCTAAGATCTAAGAACCCCCATAATGGGAATGAGATCAAGATATATAGGAGCGAAAGAGAGAAAGAATGTGGGAGCATGCCATTAGAGAGGGAACACACTTCCTAGGTAATTAATTGAACTTGAGTTGTTACCCCTTTTTTATTAGGCAAGACACTAGACATGGCTCACCAAGTTAATATGCCCCCATAAGGTCCTGAGAATGCAATGAATGACCCTAGTTGCAATTCTTAACACTAGACCTTTTATTTTGATCCTTCACACCATCTCTCACTTGAGGACAAAACCTCATGCTCATGGGCCTGCTAGAAACATAGCTTTGTGCATTTTAGGTGGTTTTTTGTTTAAAATATGGCCATGCTAAAGGATAAGGATCTTATGCAATAATCACAGACAACTACCTTCAGTTAAATCTATACTAAATCTTTTCTATAGATGGAAAACCAATATCCTTTATTGGTTTTCCTATAGTCACATATATAAATGTAGCTTCATAGACTACATAGAAATTTTATTCTCCATTAGGTCCAAAAGACCTATTTTTCCCCTTAAGTGTCTATAGAAATTGAGGGCTCATTATATACAAGTCTCCTTTAAAGAATGATGGACATAGTCATAAAATAGACCCTATATGATATAAACGTTAGAATCAGAGTTTTATATTTAACCTTAATGGTGTCCCCTTATATTATTTATACCTAACTATATGGTTGTGGCCTTTTAATTATGCTTTAATGAGTTTTAATGGTAATGGGATGACCCTAAAAGACATATTTTCCTTGGTCAAAAACTACCCTTAGATTATTGACCTTTATTTTCATTGGTCATCAATACTAGCTCAAGCTCATCAAATTGTGCCAAACTATTTTGACTTACACAATGAAACATAGTCCATCAAATTTATATAATCTTGAACATGCTTATTTAATTTGTCAATTACGTGTTTATCTTATGATCCTTTTGTTAGTCTATAGCTTCATGTGACTATACCATGTGGTGGATTCTCAATTTTGTTAACCTTTTGAATCATCTCACACTGTTAAATCATAATGTATAAATTAGCATTGATCATTAATTTAGCTAAAACCCACATCCTTATCAATGAACACACATCCTTGAATCTCAGCTCAATAAACCCACACCATCAAATCTTGTTGATCTTGTATCTCTTTAAGGAATTTAACCCAAGGACCTTTTATCCTATTTGACCCTAGCATGAATCATTGGATCTGTGTTGTTATTATATGAGCTCATATAGACCATTTAATCTTGCTTAACTTTGAACTTGTTAAGGATTTTTTAAACCCAAATGGTTAATTTATGGATCTCAAACTTGACACTCATGTAGACATCTTTCTATGTAAGTTCCACTTTGAAGATCCATAACTTGAGCTAGAAAGCTTGTGTAGATATGAAACATGCAAAGCATGTTTCTACCATGAAGAACTCCATGTCACTACAACATCTTGACTAGTGATGATTTATAAGTGGATTTTTAAAAACATAGGTGAACTAGTCCATTTTTTCTTGCATGACATCCATGAGATGGTATATCTCACTTATGATTATGCTTAACTTTTTGCAAGAATTTCTAAGGCTCGAATGAGCTCCTAGGGCTTATGTAGGCTTATCCATGATCCTAAATTTCTTAAATAACATGAGACCTACTTGAGGACCTACTCTTTAAATTGAAAACTACACTTTAAGTTGACTCAAAGAGTTTCAAGAGCTTTGCAAGCTGCAAGAGACCTTTGGACCACTTATTCTATCCAAAACATTTGTTCATCTGCTCATCTATTAACAACCTAATCCATTTAGGTAAAATTTTGCTATGTGGGATAAAAATGGACAATATTACCCTTAAATGTATGACAAGGCCATTAAATATATCATCTAATAGTACCTTAAAACATACTTTGAAGGTTTTATAATGACTTCAAGGGTACCCTTATTCATGTTTAAAAGGTATCTCCTATGAGATACCTTCAACATCCCCTTTCATGTATGATAATTACTTTTGAGGTATATATTAGGACATTCCTTCAAGGGAATTTTAATAAATTCATGGGTAAATTTAAGGTATCACCTAGGATCTACCTTGAAGGAAATATCCACTCTTGTTCATCTTAAAAAAGTATTTCCTAGGAGATACCTTGTGGGTACCATTGAAGGTATTAGAAGTACCTTCAAGGTATCACCCATCAATGCCTTCAATGAGATACCTTTTAAACATGCATAAGGGTAACCTTGAATGTATTATAAGGCCCTTCAAGGTATCACCCAATAATTCCTTCAAAGAGATACCTTTTGAACATGTATAAGGGTACCCTTGAAGGTATTATAAGGCCCTTAAAGGTATCACCTTATAGTACATTCAAACATAATTTTAAGGGCCTTGTAATAAATTTAAGGGTGTATTTATGCATTTTTGAAATATATCTCCTAAGAGATCAATTTAAGGTCCCCTTGAATGTATGACAACAACCTTAGAGTTACATATTCGGATTTGACTTCAAGGTCCTTGTAATACCTTCATGTGTAACTTAAAGGTAACTCTTACAAGCTACCTTGAAGGAAAAATACACTCTTATTCATGTTTTAAATGTATCTCTTAGAAGATTGCTAGCTATCCAAATATCACCCTAATATGGGTTAGATTCATTCAAGTTTGAACCATACCTGGACTAACATGAGAATGGTCTAAGGCTATGGGATACCTATACCAAGGCCAAACCTCTAGGATTTTTTAGGCTACCTCCTCATATTTTATAATTTGGACCTTTAATTCTAAAACCTAAGACTGGTTGGGGTGAAAAGAGTTAAGAAGTTGTATTAAGTAAAACCTATTCTAATATGTGTTGATGCACCAAGAATTTATCAGATCTACTCTTGATTTCAGACTCTTTAACACACTAATGAACTATGATAGAAGCTAATGCAATTCTTACTATAGTTTATATGCAATGGTATTTTGTATATAGGTCAATTTGATACACTTAGACTAAGGAATAATGAAAATAAGGTTTGGTTAAAGATACTTAAATTTAGCTATCCACTATATCTTTGAGAGATCAATGTTGAGATACACTATATAACCTACAAAGAAAGTTTATATCAATTAAGTTGAGTTTAGAAATGAAAGACGAAGATAGCATTCACAAATTCATATTAAAAAAAACATAGAACACTAAATATATATTACCAAATTACTATAAATTACTCTATTCTCTACTCTAAGAAGTGTCAAATATAATTCTATGAGAGTCTAGTCATACCATCCTGAGGGATCCTAAATAATAGCTCAAAGTCTATACTTTAGTAGAAGTGAAGCAAGAGAGAGGGAGTTTTGGCACTAAAAAATAGAAATAAAAAAGTTTAAATCCATTTGAAAATTTATTATAATTGCCTTCATGAATCAAGCTCGCTCAAGCCCTTCCTAATTGATCTAGGTCACTCCAGTCTATTACATCATTAAAATATATTCTCTTTGATGCTCCATAGTGGCTAAAATGGTGGGATCAAGTCATTTTGATTATGTCTTGATGTAAAATCACTCATGACTAGTTTGTTTATGCATGTCAAACTGGGGAGAAGGGTCATTTTCATGAAGCTAGATTTAGCGATGAAGAAGTTATAGTCTACATGTTTGCCTCTCTAGGTTCTCAATGGTGTAACTTGATCCCAAAATATTAAATCCTAGCCTAATATATATCATGCTTGAGCTTGAATCCATTCATGTATATTTACCTTGGTTAAAAACCAACCCTTTAACCTCTATCTAAGTCATTTAGGCTTGCCTTTATTTGAATGGTTTTTGAGAACTAACTTAGATCCTTGACCTCTTAACTCATCTCACTCTTTCAATATACCTAAGGAAAATGAATGTGATCCATAGATCCTTTGCTAGGACTCACACACTTGTGCCACTTGTCCATCATGCCTTTATACTTAGGTTTCACTAACTCTTTAACTTGTTCTCATGCCATTGATCTTGAATCCATGATTAAATGCATCTAATTGATCTAATTTAGGCCCATTATCCTATTTTTACTTGTTCACCATTACATTTACTTTAGGCACCCAATATTTGCACACTTTTCAATCTTGCACTCAGTTAGGGACCCTTTTGATGATTTTTGATTGCAAACAACTATTTTATGAGGCTCAAAATTGACATCTACATGAATGTCCTTAGATTTTTGAACTTCAATGGTCTTTTATCAAGGTTTGAATTTGACATCTGTGAGGCCATCTTATGTTACAAGTCCAATTTCAAAGGCCTATAACTTCAAGAAAAAAGTTCATGGAGGAACCAAACCTTCAAGATATGTTCTTAAGGCCAAAAGGAATGAATCCATTTTATCTACGAGTCCCAGGAGCTTTTTAAGTGAAGTTATTAAATGCACAAGTTAGTTGGTCCATTTGATCCTACATGACATCCTAGGTAAAAAAATTCTAAGTATGAAAACTTAACAAAATCTGATTGAGGAGCCAACTTTTCTCATGCATAAATCTTATTTTTATTCATTAGATGACCAGAAACTTAGCATGTAGTAATTAGGGACCAAGATGAACAAACCCATGTGACTACTTTCCCCTATAAATATCACATGTATGAGATATAGCTTTGTGAAACTGCTCACTTGAATCTATTAGAACTTATTGAAAATGGATAAGTATGGGAAAACATGTAGAAAGTGACTAAGGGGCCAACTTTTGATATGCATAACTACATTCTTGCTTTGTCAAAGGACACAAAACTTATCACATACATTATAAGATCAAAAATCAATAGACCCATTTGATTAATTCTTCTATAATTTACCATATGTGTGATATGTAGCATCTTCAATCTATCTATTTGGTTTTATTTGAGCTCCCTACAAAATGGCTAACTATGGGAAAACATGTAGAATGTGATTAGGGAGCCAAATTTAGACCTTTGTAACTTTTGATGAACTTTGGTAGAGGACCTGAAACTTAGCACATATTTTCTTGGCACAAATGTGAAGAAATCCATATGACCAATTCTCTCTGACTCATCCACATGTGACAATGGTGATGACAACAAAGTGCCTACTCAGAATTTATGTAACTAGGCCCAAGTGTCTCAATGAACATAGTGAAGAAATAGATGGATCTCATGCATTTCCAATCCATTCCAAGCATTCTTGTCATCCCATGGGGCTATGCAAATCTGGTCATGTCCTTAGCAAATGTAAATTTACACTTTAAGTGAACCCAAAGTGTCTCAAAAGGCCTTGTGATTAGAACCTTGTCTTTAGTCTTGGTGTCTCAACCACTTCCTCTAAAGGAAAGTGTTTACCCTTTATTTTCCTTGAGAAATTCTTTTTAATAAAATGTTTGAAAAAATTCATGTCTTGAGGACCTCTATCTTGGATAAAATGTCAAAAAGAAATCATCTTTAGTCCTCTACCTTAGAATAAAAGTTTAAAAGAAAGTTGCCTTCAAGAAAATTAGCCCAAACAATTTTAGTGAAAGAATTATGCCCTTAGAATGGCCCTTCAGCCTTTTCAAAATATCCCTTTTCCCTTTGGAAATGTCCTTCAAAACTTCTTTATTAGACCCTTTCCTAAGAGAAAAAACACTTCAAAAACATTGAACTGGACCATTTTATTGAGAAATGATCCTTCAAGGAAATTACACTAGACCTTTTGGTAAAGAAAAGTACCCTTTAAAAAAAGTGTTTGGAACACTTTCCCAATAAAATACCCTTTGAGGAAATTTTCTTGGCCACTTTACTTGAAAAATATATCCTTTGGGCTTTTTTTAAAGGTCTTCATTCTCAAATAATGATCCTTCAGTAAAAGTGCATTAGACACTTGGCTTTAAAAGTGCCTTTTAGAAGTTTTGAAAAGGACCCTCTTTGAAAAAATGACCCTTAAAGGAAATTGTTTTGGATAAAATTTCTAAAACAATTCCTAACACTTAAACAATAAGCTCAAAATAAAACCACCAAAAGCATTCCAACACTTAGACAAACAAAGTGGGAAAAAACTCTTGAAAAAATTAAGCCTTGTACATTTATTACATGATTTGTGTGTAACACTTCCTCTGAAGGAATTATGAATGATGTACTTGACCAAATTTTGAAAAAATTTAAACTTAGGCTTTTTTTAAACGTATTTCTTTAACTATTCAGCACCATGAAAACCTGCTTGGATCCCTCCACTTGCAATGTTGAACCTACTTCTAAACCACCTCATCCACTCAATAATTTGGACCCTATTCATTTTTTCAAACCAATAATAAGCTTGGTATGTGGGCCAAAATTGCCAATAATTTTGGTGACTTAGTTGGCTTGACCAGCTTGATCATGGAAACCAGACCCTGATCAAGCTTGCTCAGAAGAAAATCTACTTAAAAATAGACTCTGCTTGACTTCTAGAAACACTTTTTTGGATTAATAGGGGTGAAAACAACAAAAAAGAAACAAAATACAAAGAAATAACCTAAACTAAAAAAAATAGATAAAAATAGCAATGTGCAAAAGCACTTGGAGGAAAAATGGACCTATCTACTAATGTGTAAAAATATGAGACTAGTAGCAAAACTTGAGGTACCTCCCACTAATAGGGATGGTAAGGCTCTTTACACTCAATCTATCAAGATAAAATAATTACACTCTTTGCAGCTTTTGATGACATATGGTACACTCCAAAGGCTATCAAACTTGGAGTGCTTTCCTAGTTTTACACGGTCTTCATCCCATTTGAGGACTATGTCACCTTACTGGAATGTCTTTGATGAAGATATTTTGTCAAAGGTAATCTTGACATACTATTATTTAGACCATATTTTATGCATGACATCATCCCTTATTTCATCTAATTCTTTTAGTTCATTCATTCTGACCTCCATTGTATCATATTCTATAAGTTCTAGTTAGTGTGAAAGCTCCAAACATAGAAGATCTAATGAAATTGGCATCATTGCTTCTCTTCCATAGACTAGGAAATAGGGTGAGTTACCAATGGCATTCTTAGGGGTGATCTTTTCAACACATAAGGAAGTCTTCAACTTTGTATGTCAAAAACTTTGATTATTTTACATTGTTTTGTTAATGATCTGAATCAGGTTCTTATTAGTGGACTCAGCTAGTCCATTACCCTACAGATAATAATTAGATGAAGATGTCAGATAAATAAAATATAAAATATCCCACTCACACACCTTTGTTTACTAAATTCCAAAGCATTTTTTGATATTATGGTGAAGGTTCCCCAAAATGGGTGACTAGCCTCTTATATAACTCAATTATAGAATCTTCATTTATTTCCTTCAAGGGAATTGCTTCCACCCATTTGGTAAAGTAGTCTATGGCTATCAAGACCCACTAATGGCCATCACTAGATGGAATATTAATCATGCCAATGAATTTGAAACCCTATTACATAAAATTTTGTTCAACCTAAATAGGCTTTAGTGGCAAAGCAACTATTTTTTATTTCCCAATAAACATTGCACATTTTGAACACTTCCTCACCCATGCATGTGTATCTCTAAATAAATTGGGTCAAAAGTAACCAGCTCTAATGATTTTTGTATCTATGGTCCTATATACAAAATGACCTCCTTAAGGACTATCAAATTGGTTAGTTTCAAGACATCTTAAGAGTATACCTCCAATGTCTTTTTTGAGTAGCACTCAATCAATAAGAATGTATGGCATTGATTGCAACCTAAAGTGTATTATTTATGATGCATTCAAACCCATTAGGTACTCTCATATTTGGAGAAAGCTAGCAATATCATGTGTCTATCTTGATGGAAGAGTTGCTTCATCTTCTTGTTGAGTGTCTTGGATTACCAAAATTGTCTCCTTTTCTTCTCTCACATCTTCTAAAAGATGTTCACATAATCCATTTCCTCTAACTAGCTTTGTGATCCTAACTTCAATTTCATAATCCATACACTTAATAACCCATCTAGCTCTCTTTTAGTTAAGTCTCTATTGAGGATAAAATCCTTCACACTTGGATGAGCCAACATTAGTATGATTTTATCGCTTGAAACTAGATGCTTGAGTTTATTCAAACTTCTTACAATAGCAAGCACATGTTTTTTAAGAAATATATACCTTTATTCATAACCTTCCAAATCTTGGCTGATTAAAGTAATGGCTTTTTCTAAACCTTGTTCATTCTACTGCATAAACATAGTTAAAATTTCATCTAATGTAAATAAGGCATACAAATAGAACTCTTTACTAAAATCGAGATTTAGAAGAATGTGAGAATGAGATATGGCCACCTTTATGGAATCAAATCTTATCTTACCATCTCTTGTCCATGTGAAATCTTTAAATTTTCTCAACATATGAGTGAGAGGCTTGACCATCTCTACAAAGCCTAGAATGAACCTCTTGATGAATTTGATCTTACCAAAGAAGCTTTGCAACCCTTTATTATGTTTAGATAGTGATAGGGAAAGTATTTATTCTATCCTCTCTAGATCAATGGAAAGACCAGCTTCAGACACCATGTGTCCAATAAGTCTTCCTTCATTCACTTAAAAAATTCATTTCTTTGGATTCAAAGAAACTCCAAATCATCTGCATCTATTGAAAATAGCTCTTAAGTGCATCAGATGTTCATCAATATATTTTCAAAAAAAAATTTATATCATCAAGGTAGACTAAAACCATATCATTCAAAATACCATGAAAATAAACATCCATTTCTCTTTGGAATGTGGCTCCAATATTAGAGAGTCCAAAGGGAATTTTAAAATATGCATAGGTGCCCCATTTTATAGTGAATGCATTCTTATACCTATCTTCTTCTTTGACCATGATTTGATTATAGCCAAAATAGCCATCAAGCAATGAGAACCTCTGAGAACCTCCCACATTTTGTAGAATTTTATCAATAGAGGTTAGTGGGTAATGATCCTTTAAGGATACCTTATTAAGGTCTCTAAAGATAACACATAACAAAATCTCTCCATTAATTTTCCTCATTGTCACAAGGTTTGCCACCTAAGAGGAATGCTTAATTGTAAATATTAACCCTTAATCAATCAATTTATAAAGTGCTCTTCTCATGATATCTTCCACTCTTAGGTTGGCAGGCCTTTGTTTCTGCCTAACTATCTTGGCATTGCTTTCTAATTCAATTGTGTATTGTGCAAGCTTGGGTTCAAATCCTTTCAAGTCTTTGTACTCCCAAGTAAATATAATAAAATATTCTTGGCACAGAGCAAAAAATATAGCTCTTTCCTCTACAATATTAATCTTTCCAAGCTTCAACAACTAACCCTTAAATATCTCTACCTTTTTATAGTGTTCTTCCTTATCTAATATGCATGTTTTCCCTTTTATTAATTGGTCATCTTCATTGAAGAAGATTTATAATGTCGCATGCCCTTTGGGTAGCTTATTAGACCTAAATTGTGCTATTTAATCATAACATTGATTTTGGAATTTTTCCTGGTTCTTATGATAGAAATCTACCTCTTACATTAGAAAACATATGATTTGATCATCATTCTCAAAGACTTTTCAAATCACCTCATTATTAGGTATAGTTGGTCTACATATAATCCTAACCTTATCTTGGCTTTGGTTACCTTTGACTCCTTTTTCTATCTCATATTGGACACCAATATAAATAATCTTATCTTCATGTTGGTTTGCTTCTCTTGGTATAGACTATATATCAAATCCCAAGAAATCCTCTGTGAGGTCCCATACTTGATAATTATAGGCTTTAAAATGGTGAATATTGATTGTGCTTAGGCCTCTAAATTTTTACACTATAATTTCACTATCACCCTTGACTTTGAGGACCTAGATACCTCTCTTTTTTTATTCTTACAAATCATGTAAGAGAGCTTCATATTCAGTTGTATTCGAGGTGCAACTAAATTGGTGTCTTACATTAGAATGATACTTTTGACCTAAGGGTGAAACTATCTTGACTCCCACTCATCTTCCATTCTTTGATATTAAACCATAAAAGAGAAAATTACATATACTATCCTCTTCTTGAGTAATGTTATTTAAGCAAGGTATTGCATCACCTTCCTCATGCATTTAGTACACTTCTAAGTTTATCTCTTTAATACTATTTTATGTATCAAATACATGGTTATGAACTACCCACTAATCCAAGTATATATCTAACATGTCTTGAAGATGACTATGGGGTTATTATTTAATAACCTCTTTAACTTCTTCAAATATGACACAATTGATATTTACCAGATTAGGCATATAGGGTTTTAGGTGTAACTTGGCAATAGTCTCAAACCTTATGGTGATTTTGGTTCCATATTTGGTTTGAAAAACCATGTATGACCAATTAGATGACAAAAATCCCCCAATATTAGTATTAAATTCCCTAAACAAGCAGAGGGAAAAATATGAAGGTAGGTCTACCACCATTACATCTTAATTAATGACAAAGTTTGGATAGGTAGCTAATGTAATCTATAGATCTTCCAAGATGCCTATCATCTTAGTAGGGGATCCATATAATTAGATAACACCCTTTCTTTAGGTAAATATTTGAGCATTAGCTTGTATGTTATGGCTTTAGGCATCACTAAGGTTGAAGCACCTGAGTTTATCATGCATTTGTGTGATAAACAATCCCCTATGATGATTGAAAGATACAATGGGGGAGTATTAACAACCTTGGCAGGGTGAAAAACATTTTGAGATTGATTTTTTCTTGTAAATTTAGTGGGAATGTGGCTAGGGGCTTGGTTAGGTTGACTATTATTGATGAAAATAGTGTTTACTTTATTAACTACCTTTTCCACATGACAAAGTTTGGAGAGCTCTTACTGTAGATTATTTAATTCCTTAGGATAGACAAAGCTTCATACATGGACATAGTTACATTAGCCATCTTCAAATGATATATAATATTAAATGGAAGATTCATACATTTGGACTTCACTTTGGAAGTGGAACCATCACTTGGGACTTGAGTAACCTAAGGAAGAAAGGGGGGCCTCTATTTTTGAACATGAGGTTGGGGAACTTTTTTGATTTGCAGGTGCTTTAGTAGCTACATCTAAAGGAGTAGGTTGATGACTAGTCTATAGAGATGATGAAGAAGTCTTAAATTACCCCAAGTTATCCTCTTCTTATCCCTTATCTTAGTTACAACTAGTTCATTTAACCTCTATGAAGTTTGTCCCATACTAGCTACTACATGCTCAAATACATATTCCCCTTCTTGAAAATTCATGCATGTGGTATTAGCTAGTGCTCTATACATGCTCCCTTTTTTTTGTCTCTAAGATTTTGATGATGATATGGTAGGCATTTTGTCTTGATATATTTTAGGGGATTATGGTGGATGAGGCATCATATCATGACCTTGAAATAAAGGAGCATGCTTCCAACCAAGGTCTTGATACATGTCTGCCATAGTAGCCATCACCATCTCATTGGACTTTCCCTCTGATTTCCATTGATCTTCTTGAGCATAGTTGTTATGAGTTGGCATAGAAACTTTGGAATTACATGGATCATCAGGAATGTATTGCCTTAAATTAGGCTTCTACCCTTCTACTTACTGATTGGGTTGATAGGGTGGCCTATTATGCTAAAAATTATGATTATTATTTTGGTATGGCCTATATGGTGGAGATTTTTACCTCTCCATTTCCACCAACTTGTTGTTCTGAGCTTTGAAAAGAATCTCTATCTTCCCCATTCTATCAATTTTTGGACCTTCTATTTGATAAAACACTACTTTTTCTAAAATTTGGGCAATAGCTGGGGTAGAAGGATGTATTTCTAGGAAGAGAGGCATTGGTGGCCTTGGAGCCAACTTGCCTACTTTTATAAGGCAATTTTCATCCCTAATTTTTTGTGTTTATATATTTTATATTTGACACAATTCAAATATACTAGCTTTAACAATAACTTTTCCTTTGTCCTAGATATCGTATTTATAAAAAAAATGATCTAGGGTTCCATATCTTCTATGTGTTCACACCAAGACTATAACGCATCACACCAATTATGGACTCTATTTCATTATGACATGAATTGTATGTTTTTCATGTCTCAATTCTATTCATCATGCTATAATTATATGTCTCTTTAAAATCTATAGCATCTGATAGAATCAAGTTCTGATGCATAAGCTCTTTAATGTAGATTTGATTGATTAGATCGGTCAATATCATTATTTATGTCAAGATTCATGGCTTATATACAAGTTCCTACATGCTATCATTTGTATTTAAACATTTTAAATATTATCCTTTGATCTCTTTCCTTGTGCCATCTCGAAATTGTCTCATTCCATCAGATCTTTGTATGTTATTGAACTTTAATTTTCCACTCTTTAAAACCCATCCGTTGATCTCCAAATCCTAGCTCCCATTCTCCATTTGATCTCGAAAGATGCATGACCTTTACTTTGACTGGTCATTAAACTTTGAGACTTTAACCTCATCTCAAAGCTTCCAATATATTTGGATCTCTTCCACTCCATCGATCTTCTTGAAACTTCTTAATCTTTAACTTGCCTCTATGTTGATAAATATTGATCACTTTATTCCATTTGAGTCCATTCATTTTCTTGGATCTACTCATCCAATTTTCTATGTACCATTAGATCTTCTAACAAGCTTGATCTTTATATCCAATAGAGTCACTCTCATTGGTCCTCTATATAATAGACTCATGTACTTTTGACACTTGTCATTAGCACATTCATCATGCTCCATTAGATCTCTGATGTATGATTAAGCATGAATTGTTGATCTTCCAACTAGCTCATTCATTAACTCTAAAAAGCTTATGCTCATTGGGTCTCTATCTCCTAAACTTTGTGAATGTGACACATATCACTTGTGTATTCACTTAGATCACCTTTTGACAATTTACCGTTGCTTCACTCCATTGGATCATTTATGTATTATGAAGCACGGGCCATTGGTCAAGCTAGGACATAATATAAAGTCTAATACTTAGGAATATATTAAGTCCTTTGAATAGGTAATTGCTAAGTCAAGGGGCCAATTACATAATGATGATAAAGGCTTAATTTATAACTTAAGCTACAGGGTCAAGGCTATAGCCAATCACCATCAAAATAGAAAGTGATTATTGATGCCAAGAGATAAACCCTTAGGGTTTTACTAAGAAAACTTATCCAAATCAAGAGAAAAGATAATTCAATCCTAAGCTCACTCCTTCTCAATTAAACTTATATTTCATATATTAAAGATGCTCATGAAAAACCCATAAAGTTATACCATCTTTTTCTTTTGTAAATATCCATAGATGAGCTTTGTAAAAGCATGACAATTTTACATGACCTTGTATAGATTTTGTCTAACTATGGAGACCATTTAATTTCACCTACATAACTCTTGTCTCACTTAATTGGATGAGATAAAAATTAGTGCATATGATCCTCTTACATAGGGTATTCCATCCATATATCCATTTACTCGTAAAGCCTTCATACGTGTAAGATATGACATTATAGAAATGCCTTCTCAACTTTATATTGTAACCTAAAAATTTGACTAAGAGTTGGAAAATGCTATCAAAATGCTTTGGAGCCATAGTTTTCTCAAGCATATCTTTTTTCGTGTTACATTGCATGACTTGAGATTTAGTGCATATAAACTAGGCACAAAAATAAATAGACACATGTGATCATTTTGTCCAAACACCTTCATGTGTTTAAGTGCTAACCTCAACAATATGCTTACTTGGATTTGTTTAGCCCTTTTTTCAAATTTGGCTAATTACAGAAACTTAGTGAATTATGTTCAAGTAGCCAACTTTACATCCCCATCTCTTCAACTTTGCTTCATCTTATGGTTTTAGATCTGGTACATAAATACTAAGAACTAATGTGATCACAACCATATGACCAACTTTCCCATACTTATTCACATGTGGTAATGGTGGCATAGGCAAAATACATTCTCATCTTTTTTGGCATAGACCCAAAATGTCTATATGATTGATGTGAAGAATCAAATTAATTCCACTCATGAACATAATCACTCCAATCATCCTTGACCTCTAATAAGATGCCTTACACATCCTCAAATCACCATACTTAACCATGAACTTAAATTACATCCATAATCTCCCTTTTAACATCAATATCATGCTCATAATTCCCCTTTTAACATCAATGACAATCAAATTACCAAGAATCTTCCCCTTTATCATTCATGGTAAACTAAATGCTCTAATCTTATACTATTTATCTCCTCTAGCATTGATTGCATTAGCATCTGATGAGTATGAATTGAAGCTATTCATACCATACTTTTCCCCCGTTAGGCAATGGAACATTTGCCTAAAATCAACTTGGACACTTTCTCTACTTCTTTGAAATATGCACTTTTCTTCTCCAAAATTTTGTAGAGAGCATTTTGTTGTTCTTCTCCCATATAGAGCATTTGCACTTTTCTCCCCATTTGACATCAATGGCAAAAGGACTCTTTCTCACTATTTGTCCAAAGTGTCCTCCCCCTTTATCAGATAAAGGATTTTGTCCAAGAACTTACAACCATCAACTTATTATAAGTTTGCAAATTATACATACCTAAGTTGCCTTCTCTCTTCTTCTAGGGATCAATAAGGCTTTTATTATCCTTCCTCTAGACCTATGTTCCATCATTAGTATCTAGTGATGTGATATAGGATCTATCACTCCAAATTTGTCCCATTACATCACTTGAGCATCTTTAGGGCTCCATACATAGTCTTCTGATCTTAGGACCTAACCAATTACAAATCTCCCACTTTGTTTATGCATGAGGATTCAATACACTATCTAAGCACCTGACTTGATTTATTCATGTCATCATCTCATCCTACTTGAGTTAACCTCTATAATAGACAACACCTTATATTTCAATCATGATTGAAGCATCTCACATATGATCCTTTTCACATTATCCATATATCCTCAAGACATTCAAGCTATTTGAGTTAGCTCCCCCTAAATCCATGGTATATATAACTTATCATCTTCAGAACTTAGAAACCTTCTTGATTCTAATAGACTAAACAATCTATCTCTCCCTTACTCCATGCTCCATCTTTGCATCAAGGGTTTACCTATAACACACCCTAAATTCATATTTCACATTCATATCATCATTTTACACATCGTCGCTATGTTTGGTGACCCAACTTCTTTACACAATGAAGGATACAACATGTCAAGGGTTTCTTGCATTATAACCCTTATGATAATTGAATCTAAAAACCATATATATATATATATATATATATATATATATATATATATATATATATATATATATATATATATATATATATATATATATATATATATTTATATATATATATATATGAGATGTACTCCAAAAATCTCAATATGTCATATTTAACCACTCATTTTATCCCTAGAGACACTGCACACACATCACTTGACTTGATTTGATCAAGTCATTATCATAGCCTTATTGATTTATTATTTTTAATAGACATCACTTGCTTTTACACTTACAAGGTTCTCTTAAGAAGCATAGATAGAGAGACCTTACTTCACAATGTCTTAGAATAATGTGGAACTAGGATTTTCCCATAAATCCTCATATTCCTTCTCCTTATTGGTCCTCTTGTGCTTTTTTTCTTCTTCTTCTTATTAAGATTGAGAGAATTAGCATGCTCATCCATTACACTATTCTCCTTTTCATCTGTGATTATTTTAACAATACATGGAGATAATATGGATCCATGACATACCTTTTCATCTAAAGTATCTTCTTTATAGCTCAAAAACTCATCACTAGGCACAATCACTTGATGTTTTACTTTCTATACATGTCTTGTTGGGCTTACTCTTCTCTTTTTTAGAGACTTTTGAACCTTTTTTCACACTAGGAGGCATGCCTTTCTTCTTACTATGGAATTTTGATCTTACAAAGCTTGTTCTAAAATGTTTATCTATGTAACCAAAATTATTTCAATTATAGCACATTACATTTTTATCTAACAAGGGAGCAAATGAATACAGTTATAAAAATAACAATAGAAATATGAGGAATACTTGGTCATATCTTTTATTTGTGCAAGATGGGGAGTTCTTAATTATTGCTTATTCAAGTTGTTTACCATTGTGTAACCATATTCATCAACTACCTTTGTTATATGCATCTTTCTTGAGTTTGAAGAGATGACTCATTGTTCTTTTCCTTTTTTAAGGATTATTTTTAGCTTTAGTCTTCTTCACATCAATAATTTTTGTATCTATCTTTGTATCCCAAAAAACTTTTTATTTATTCATCATCCTTCTACTATGAAATTATCATATAACTTAGCAGATGTACTAGCTATGGGACTTTCCCCCTTTTCATAACCAAGACCAGATTTCCCTTTTAATGGATTTTAAGAGTTGATCAATTCATCAAGAATATGTGATCCTCCTTTTAGCTTCAGACCTTTGTCTATTTATTCTTTTGAATTTTCAAGATATTTTTCTCAAAGCCACTATCTTTGCTTTTAGCCTCATACATTCAATATAATTAAGGTGTAGTTTAATTTTGACTACATATTTTATTATAGCGGCCTCTTAAACTTGAGTATTTAGACTCACCACCATCTGATTAGATCTTTCAAGACTTTTGGATATGTTTTCAATTTCCTTTCATCTAAGCTTATTCTATCTTAATTTCTCTTTTGTCATCATGTCAATCTCATCTATATCACATATGAGTTCACATTAAAGGTCCACTTCTCCTTCCTCTTCTTCATTAGAGTCTTTAACTTCCTCTTGATTTATATCTATAGAAGTTAATACTAATGCCATGAATAAGAACTCATTTCCCTTAGCCATAAAGGCACAGTCATGGTCATCACCTGAGCTATGACTATCACCTAATGAAGCACTATCTTCTCTTATATATAGGTTTTTCTTGTTTTCAAAGAATTTACTCCTTTTGAAATAGTAGGGCTGCACTATTTTTCCATCTTGTTCTTTCTTAGATTTATCCTTTTTCTCATAAGGGCATTTAGTAGCAAAATGTCCTACTTTGCCATAGTTAAAGAATTTGAAAGGTAACTTACCTTTGTACTTTCTAGATCCTCTTTTAAATACTATGATAAAGTTGGATTCTTCTTCATCAATCTCCTTAGATCTAGATGTAGATGCTTATACTTTTGCATGCTTTGATTCTTTGAAGGTAGTTTCTCTCTCAAAAGTATTTGCTTCTCATATTTGCATCTCATAGGTAGTGAAGGTTCCATACAATTTATCTATAGTGAGCTTATCTAGATATCATTCTTCCTCTATTGTAGATATTTTAGAATCGTAATTTGATGGAAAAGATCTTATGACCTTTTTGACAATGATTGATTCTTTCATTTCTTTTTCAAGGCCTCTGATTGCATTGATTGTTTCATCTACCCTAAGAAGATAGTCTACAATCTTATCCTCTTCAGTCATTTTAAGAATCTCAAACATTCCTCTATATGTTTGTATCTTGGCCTACTTTACCTTGTCATCACCTTCATAGATGCTCTCTAATTTATTCTAGATTTTTTATGCATTTTAACAATGAATCACTTTGACAAACTCTAATTTGGACAATCCATAGAGAACAATATCCTTTTCCTTGGCATTGCTCTCATATGCCTTTTTAGAAAATTGATCAGTGGGATTTATATAACAGATGTATATCCATTTACCAAAGATATACAGACATCAAACCCCAATGAGGATAAATATGATTCCATTATTATGCTCTAGAATGCATAGTTTGATCCATCAAAGAAAGGTACTTTGTTTGATGAAGATACTTAATGACTAGCCATTGTGTTCACTATTCCAAGATATACTTAAGTTGATCAAGCTTCTTTCAAGGAACCCTAGGATATGATACCTATTATTGGAACCCAACTAGATACTGAAAGAGGGTGAATTAGTAGATCAATTAAAACTAATTCTTTAGATACTTTTAATTTAGATTAATATATATATGAGGATTAAATCAAATATGTAGAGATCACACAAACTCAAATACACATGACACCAGATTTATAAGTGGAAAACCCAAAGGGAAAAACCATGATAAGAATATCTACTAGAATCTACTATTCTAATCTAGCCTTATAGTTCAAAGCCTCACTAGACAAGCCTCACTAGTTACATTTAAGGACACCAATCCTAAGGAGAAACCAGTCCCTTAGTTTAAGATCACCAACTCTAAGGAAACATCAAATCCCTAAATAAGCACCAACTTAGTTTAACCTTGCTGGTTATAATGTTTAAGGAAACCAACCCTAAGGAGACACCAATTCCCTAACTAAAAACCAAGTCATCTTGTCTAATGGCACCAACTAATTAGATATATGGAGCTATAACTCCATATTACAACATTAATTCATAAATGAATCAAATTTTGTTGTGTTATAAGTCTAATCTATAACTGCTCACAATCTGCACATTATCTTTTTGTGCCTTTATTCCTCTCTACCCCTCTCTCTCTCTCTCTATGTATGGATATGTATCTATTTAACACACTTCATCTCTCTCTTTTTAACCTCTTATTTTCTTCTCTACCCTCTAGTTTTGTGTCTATATATTTTCTATTTGACACAATTTGACTACACTAGCTTTGGTAACATCAATTTTTCATTTGTCCTAGATATCATATTTATAAACAAATGATCTGGGGTTCCATATCTTTTATGTGTTCACACTCAAATTATAACACATCACACCAACTCTAGACTCTAGTGCATTATGAGATGAACTGTAAGTTTCCCACATCTCAATTCCATGCATCATACCATAATTGTAAGTCTCTTTACTATCTATAACATTTGATAGACTCAAGTTTTGATGCATAGGCTCTTTAATGAAGATTTGATCAGTTATATCAATCAATCTCATTGTTTGTGTCAAGATTCATGGCTTATATACAAGTTATTGCATGTTCTTACATGTTACCATTTGTATTTAAACACTCTAAATTTTAGCCTTTAATCTCTTTCTTTGTACCATCTTCAAGCTCTTTCATTTCATTAGATCTTTCTATGCTGCTAAACTTTAATGTTTTATTTTTTTAAACATGTGTTTTGATCTCCAAATCATAGCTCTCTTGCTCCATTTGATCTTTGAAGATCACAACCTTTACCTTGACTAGTCATCAAACTTTGACACTTTGAACTCATCAAGCTTCCTATATCTTTGGATGACATTCACTCCATTAGTCTTCTCAAATCTGCTTGGTATTTAACTTTTTTTTGTGTAGATAAACATCAATCACTTTATTCCATTTGATTCCATTCACTCTATTGGATCTACTCATCCAAGATTCCACATGCCATTAGATATTCTAAAAAGCTTGATATTTATATTTCATAGGCTCACTCTCATTGGTCCTCTATTTGATAGACTCATGTGTTTGTGAAACTTGGCATTAGTGTATTCACTTGGAGGGACCTTTGACACTTTTACTTCATCACATTTCATTAGATCTCCAATGTTTTATTAAGTGTGAACCATTGAACTTCCAACTAGATCATTCATTAACTCTAACAAGCTTACGCTCATTAGGTTTCTATTTGACAAATTCTATTAATGTGATACTTATCACTTAAACATTCACTCATAGCACCTTTTGAAAATTTAACTTTACTTCAATCTATTGGATCATTTACATATGATGAAGCACATGCCATTGATCAAGCTAGGACATAATATAAAGTCTAAGACTTAATAAATATTAAGTCCTTTAAACGAATAATTACCACATCAAGGGGTTGGTTTTGTAATGATGACAAAGGCTTAAGTTGTAACTTAAGCTATCAAGTCTAGGATATAGTTAGTCACCATTAAAATAGAAAGTTCCTTTTGACACCATGACATAAACCCTTAGGGTTTTACTAAGAAACCCTATCCAGTTTGAGAGAAAAGATAATAAAATACTAGGCTCATTCCTTCTCAATCGAACCTATAGTTCATATATTCAATATGATCATGAAAAATCCATAACAAATCTACCATATTTTTCTTTTGAAAATATCCATAGATGAGATTTGTGAAAGCATGACCTTGTGCAAATTTTGTCTAAGTATAGAGACCATTTCATTTCATCTGTAAGGCTAACTTTGCACCTACATAACTCTTGTCTCACTTAGTTGGATGACCTAAAAATTAGTGCATATGATCCTCTTACATAGGGTATTCCATTTACATATCCATTTTCTCTTAAATCCATCATATGTTCAAGATATGACATTATAAGAATGCCTTCTTAGATTTTTATTGCGACCTACAAATTTGACTAAGAGTTGGAAAACACTATCAAAATGCTTTGGGCCCTACTTTTCTCAAGAATATATTTTTTTATGATACATTTCATGACTTTATATTTAACACATATAAACTAGGCACAAAAATAAATAGACACATGTGATCATTTTTTCCTAACACCTTCATGTGTGCCAATGCTGACCTCATCAATATGCTTACTTAGCTTTGTTTAGCCATTTTTGCAAATTTGGCTAAGTATAAAAACTTAGTGAATTATGTTTAAGTACCCAAATTTACATCCATGTATCTTCAACTTTGCTTCATCTCATGGCTTCATATCTAGTGCATAACTACTAGGAACTAATGTGATCATAAATATGTGACCAACTCCCCCATACTCATTCACACATGGTAATGGTGACATTAGCAAAATACCTTTTCATTTCTTTTGTCATAGACCCAAAATATCTAGATGATCAATTTGAATAATTAGATGAATTTCACTCATGAACATAATCACTCCAATCATCCTTGACCTCTAATAGGATACCTTGCACATCCTCAAATCACCATACTCAACCCTAAACATTAATGACATATATAATCTCCATTTTGATAGTAATGTCATGCTCATAATTCCCCTTTTGACATTAATTACAATCAAATTGACAACACCATATCACATGTTACATATCCTTTGTTTCAATTTTGTAAGTGGTTTGATGAACCAACTAACTCAGTTTGCAAGGAACAGTGAAAAGGTGGAGTTGTGGTCTTTTTTTTAATTACTAGAGATTTCTTCTATGTTATGATTCTAGATCGATGTGAAGTGATGTGTTCTTTCTCATATATTACTATTTATCACAATTCATGTCAAATCCAACTTCAATAACCACTTCAAGATCCAAAATAAAAATGCAAATACACAAAATGGTCACCTACACTAGTTGTATGGCCTACCATTTCTTGGAGGAACATGAAATGTGCATTTGAGCATTATCTAATTTTTGGAGAGTCTAAACATGATTTTTCATCACTTTGGAGAATTTTGAAGAATATTGGTGAAACTAGATATATTAAAATGGTCTTGGAGAAAACTTATGGAACTTTGGGATAAATTCCCAAAACTGTTAAAACAAAGGTTCATGCCCTTTTTTGAGGTTTCTCATAAAAGGTTGCATTGAGTTTTAGTACTTCCATATACATTAATTTGAAAAATCCCATATAGGTATCTTTATTTACAAGGGAGGGAGGTTTTTTGAATTTAAGAGATTGATTTTCAAGAGGTCTCAAGTTGCCTCTTTGAATATTGAAATTCCATAGTGTTATCTATAACAAGATGAGTCAATAACATTTTTAGGCCTAATGAGTGGATTTGATGCTTGAGACTATTGTTTAACTAATAAAAAAAAAACTTTGGCAATATAAGCATAAAATAATGCATGTAAGAGACCTAAATTGAAATGTTATGGTTAGGTATTCATTTATAGGTGTATAGTGACCTAGAAAAGGCTACATACAGCCTGCCTGTAGGTACTCATAGAGCTCTCAAAATGAACTTGTGGAATGATAAGCTTATAAACATAAAAAAATGATATGAAAGGTTGAATAATTTTTTTCAAATGTTCCCCAAATTAAAATGGCACATATTATAATCTGGAATCAACACCTATAGGTGTCCCATCATGCAAACATATTCACCTACAACTGTCTGAGAGGTGATAGTAGCTAGAACAAAATAATTGTAAACTATGGACATGACTTATATAGGTATGTATATGAATTTTTTTTGTCATAAAAACCTTGATAAGATCTTCATACATTATATCCAAGGTTAAAACAAGCATGAGTACCTACAAGAGCTACTTTTGAAGAAGAAGCATAAAATGCATAGTCAACTACTTATGACTAGTCTTGAGATCAATTCAACCCCAAAGTGTGAGATGAGAAAGGTCATAGATTAAATAAGTATTTAAATAAGTTATTAATTAGTATACACTATTTTCAAGGCCTAATCCATACATACACACCTACAGGTTCCCCTTTAAGACAAAAAACATAGTTAGGATTAAATTGAACAACGTGTGGTTTGAAGAAGCCCTCATAAGTAGTGAAGAGTTTTAAGAAATTATTAATGCACTTAATATGAGAATTTTAAACTAATTATATGTCCAAGGAAATACATAAATCATAGGATGGGTTTCAAGTACCTATATTATACATGAGAGAACCCTACATACTTAGTCTACCTAATCAAGAAATGATCAAATTACTTTGAGATAGTAATGAAGACATGAGTATTAAGAATTTATAATACTTACCCAAAATTTATGTGATTATATAATAATTATCATGACATTAAATAAAAGTTATGTGGGGTTTTAATGACAATAAATAGTCAATTTATTTAGGACCCTACACACAATTTACCTCCCTCATAGTTGGTCTTGGAATTTGAAGGAGTTAGGGGGTCTATTGGTCTAATAAAGGGACAAATTTTGGTTTATAGGGCCATAAAAACTTGTATAATCCTATAATACATTAAATTTGTCTATTAAAATAAGGTAATTTCCTTTTATTTCATCTTAGATAGAGGACACTCCATTTTGTGAGAAACCCCTACATTTATGAGAAAAGGGGATAAAGGAATGGACTAGAAGATAAAGAGAAATTTAAAGAAGGTTTGAGAAGTTTAAAAACACATAAGAAAACATGATTAACCTTCCTTATAATAAATAATCCCAAAAAGGTATTCTAAAACACCAAAGTTGTAGTTAGGCCTATTAAGCAGTGTTTTGGCCTAAATCCAAAATGAGAAGTCACATTCACTTATAACTATAATAAGTCATTATAATTAATTTATAAATGTTTATTGGGGCATAAAATATGTTTTAAAACTCTTTTTATTCAAGTAAACCACAAAGAGAGCCATTTTAGACTTAGAACCATATCATAGTCTATGTAAATAGAAGGAAAGGCTTGAGTAAGCAACTTGAGATGCTCACATCTCCTCTAACACTTTTCATGGAGATAAAAAATTTTTGGAGGGGTTGACATGGGAATTTAACTTTAATATAGTGTATTTTTATTGTATCTATAATGTCCAACCTTCGTGAACAATCCTTAAGGGTGGGAATGACTTAAAACCCTTGCAAACCCTTGGAAATGACCTGATTGGGAAGATAAACATGGAAATTTACTAAAATGGACAAAATTTGCATGGAAATTTGTTTTAGGTTGTATAATACTCTCTTATGATCCTCCTAATCATTTTTTACTATATGGAATTATACAGATGGAGTACAAAATAGGGTATTTTTTATAGTTTTGTGTGTTTTTTAGGTTTTAGAAGGAGTCTAAATATGCCAATCACATGGAAGGGAATATTGAGACTTAATATAAATCCCCATTTCAATTTCATACTTTATAAAAACTCCTATTTTCCTCAAAAATATCTCTCACCTCAACCAAACAAAACTAGTAAAATGAGCAAGATAGTGAAAAGTGTGAGAACTTCAAGTGGAAGCCTATTTAAGGTGTAAATGAGAAATATGAGGCCATGGATGGTCTTTAAACATATAAATAACTCCCTTATATGTATCTACATGGAAAATTGAAGCTAATTTTGAGGCCAAGAGTGAGGGGTGATTGAAAAAGGAGTTTGTTTGACTGCAAGTAGTGATGACTCACTTCTAAAAGATTCTAGATAATTAAGAATACATCTAATGCATGGATAAACATGTCTAAAACCCTTAAATTTTATTATAATCATTATATGTATCCCTAATAATATTTTTTATGTTACAAAATGGGTGAATGATGAAGATATTTTTTTGAGTTAGCAAAAGGAATTTCATGCCACATTTCAAGAGTTTCATACCTTGGATTGAAACTTATCTCTTATAAATTTTCATGATCAGTTTCACATTCTCTTTTCATCCACATTAAAATCCTTTTCTTAACTTTAAACTTGTCCTTATGACCTTTCAACTTCTTTCTTCTCTTCTCTCTCTCAAGTTTTATAAGAACTAGCCATTTTTGTTATTATAAAGATGCTCCACCTAAGTATGGCAAATCCCTACTCATTAGCATACCATATATAAATAAAGACTAATAATTTTACCTCTTATATGACTATTAATAGTGTTTTCACTTTAATTATTGATCTTTCTCAATGATGACTATTATTTCCTTAGCATTATTGTCTCATTCCCTCACCTATTTGTAGCTTGAAATCTTCTTCTAATAGGTCATGTGAAGTGTTAAATTAAGTGTCAAGGTTGAGTGAGTTTATTCAATAGTTTCATTATATGCCTCTTTTATATTCTTCCTAACCTAAACATTCATCACAACCTCACAATGAAATACTGATGTGATAAAATTTAGATTAGAGAAGTGTATGCCTAGTTGGTCTCTTGGTCTCATGTGTGACTTGCAGTTGGTTAGTATTCATAAATTAATTTTGGGTATCACCACCATTAGGATATTTTAATTTTAGTTTTATCTCCCTTTTTCTTGCAATCATATGTGTATTAATGATCTAAAAGTGGTACATCAAGGGAACTAACCCTATCTAGAGATTCACCTCATTCTTAGGCTACCCACAACTTAGAGGTGTTTCAATTGTGCCACTTGGATGAGGAGAGTTAATAAATCTCCTCAAAGGGAGAAAATATAAGTGAAAATAGTTTTTATCATGCTCAGTTGGACTCATTACCCAAGAATTTGAAATATTTTTGGTTATCTTTTAACACATTAGCCTTTGGAAGCATGTATCCAAGCATCAATGGCGACTCTGAAGTTACATCAGCTAGTCAAGCAACCCAAGTTTTCATTTTGAATATTGTTAATAATTTTTCTTTGTTTTATTACTTCCCAATGAAATTTTGTGGCTATTTGTGGTGTTGAGTATTGTTTTACACAAGTTGATGAAATATCTCAAGCTCATGGAATTTCCTATCAACCTTTGTATGATTCTTATCAACCTTATCATGATCCTTACCAGCTCTAATATTAACCTTATTAACATTTTCATGAATTGTATCATTCATATAACCAAACTTCTCCATATCTTGCTCCTCCTAGTCAGCCTAGTTACTTCTCAAATTAGTCCATTTTAACTTTCAAGTAAACTCTCTTAGGATATGAGACGTACATAATTAATCTTGAAACCCAAAGGGTAAATGGTAAATATGTTTCTAATAATCTCATTCATAATGTTATAGATGCATTATATATGATTAAAAGATAATGGGAACCTATTGAGAGTGAAAATTGGCAAAAGCTCACAAGTGAGATGCTAGATGTGAGTGGCCTAGTTTCATCTTTAGAAGATAAGATAAGAATTAATGAGGAATATACTAACCAAATGTATTATCCCTCATATCCACCTCCCCAATATTTATATCAATTCTAATTGACCCCTACTCATGAACCCAATCAAGCTTACCAAAGTCATCTTTTTCCCAATCAGCTAGAAAAGAGAGTTGGAAAGAAAAACTTTATTTTTAAAGAAAACCTAGATTGAGTTATCCAATAATTAGATTAATAAATCCATATTATAATCAAAGGAAGTGTAATTTAAGTCCTCATTTACCTGTCCCATTACATACCCACCTAAAATAAATACTTTTAGATATGAAATCCCAAGTTGGAGACAAGGTGTAGAATCCAAGCCTAAGAAGATCAAAAGTTTTTGGAATACTTCATCCACTCCTCAAATTGCATCACTAAATAAATAAAATACTCCTAATTCTAAAATCCTAGGATGGAATAATGTATTTTAATCATGGTAAAATAAAAGGGATAAAAGAATTGATAAATATTATGAATTTGAGAAAGAGCTTGATCATGTACAAGCCCCTCCCACCCTTCCTCAAGAGACCTCTTATTTTCCATATCAACACTCTTATACTCCTTGGCCTCATGAAGATTCCTATAAAATTTAATTTATACTTTTATAACAGAAATTATCCAAGTAAATTGAAGAGGTAGAGTTGAGAATGAAATTGCTGAGTCAAGGTGTGATGGAAGGTTTAGAGACAAAATAAGATCTTATGCCCAAACACACCCCATCTAACCTTCCTCAAGAGAATGCTCAAGTTGAATCAGATTTAAATGAATTGATTGTCAAATTAAAATAATAAAAACAAGCTATTTTATCCCAAGGTTTACCTCCCCCTCCTCAAAAACTCTCAAAAAGATCCCCTACAATTCATTCTTAATTTGATGTTGAGTTCTATGTTCCACCTACACCAACTAGTTCATCTTGTCCTCACCTTATCACCCCTTGCCTTGATGAAAATATGGTGTGGGAACCTAAAGATGATAATTTTATTGATAATAATTCATAACTCTTTCTTGAAAAAAACATAGGTCCTTCGTATCCTCATTTGGCTAGGTCACCTGATTACAAAATGCCTAGCATTGGCATCACGAAGAAAGAGAAATAAATTTAAAATCATGTAGTTATTGAGAAGTAAAGTTAGGTCATAATAGTTGAGATATAAATTTATAACCCTCAAGAGGCTATAAATTTTGAATAAGAGGATATAATCATTGGTTCTTCCATCATTGTCTAAGATATCATAGATGGGAAAGAATGAGTCTCTAATCAGCCTTGGGATGGCTTGTTTGTAATAACTGGAGTAGGTTATACTCTTCTTCAAGGAGGCTATGATCCATCCCAAAAAGGATAAGGAAAACTTGACACTAAAGTTGGTATGCAAAAAATAATCAACTTTTAAAATTTGTCCCTTCAAGAGGCATATACATCCCATGATGATATGTTTGAAATCATCAAAATGGGTTATCATCCTCTCAACCATTTGGGAGAAACACATCATATTTCGAAGGATATAATAATCTTCTATTGGTCTCAATATTCTAAGGAACAAGAAACCACTCCTCTTGAAGGAATTCCCACCAAGAAGATAGAAGTTAATCATGAGATGAAGAGTGGGTAGTAGTATGAGGTATGTGTACAAATTCAAGAGGAATACATTTACATTTGAGACCTATTTAAGGATGATCTACTTGAGAACAGATCAATTGAAGTGCCAAGGAATAGGTCTAATCTACCAAGCATCCAATCTAATAAGAAACATGTTTGGCACTGTGATTTATCTCATGAAGAAAATTTAAGTAACTTTCCTTTTGATCTTGGAAAGGAAGTATGCTTAATTGTTAGTTGTGCATAGTTTTTTCCTATTTTCCCTATGTTCTTTGAGCACATTTATGTGTCTTGTTAGTGTGTTTGCTTTGCTTTGTGTATGTCCTTTGTTTTGTGTGGTTGAGGTAATTAGTTGTCTTGTCTTGGTCAAAATCATGTTTTCAAGTGTTAGGTCTTCTTGTTTTATTTCAAATTTTAGATAAGTTCATAAGCCTATGGATAGGATAAGGCTACTTATCTTTAGTATAGCAGGCATTCTACCCCTATGAGTCACCATTTTGTTGACCAAATTTGACCCTATAGGTCAAATTGGGAACCCTATAGGTAAAAACATGATATTGATATGTTTTATGGGCCTAGTATAATATTATAAAGTACATCATAGCTCATTTGGTGTGATTTTATGTGTATTTAGCCTTGGTCATAATATTTTTAGTCATAAGAGTCATTTTGGGGGTCAATATAGAACATTAAATGAGTTATACCTCCTTTGGAAATGTGAAGGTTTAAAAAGGTGATGTCACACCCCATGTGTCCTAATAAGTCTTAAGTAACTATTTCTAACTAAAAAGTGGTAGGTTATTCAGAATAAAGAGCAACTTTCTTGGAAAAAGGGGAGATTTATTAAGGTATAAAAACTTGTAAAACTTCTTACAATTGATGAAACTTTATAATAATCCCTTGGTATTTCACACACTTATTAAAATTATCAATTTTATCATAATCTCTAATAAACTTATAAAACCATCTCTCTCCTTCCACTAGGCTTGGCAAGTAAGAATGGTCCTCAGGGTTTTAAATGGTATGGCTAGTAGGGGAGTTTTAAAAAAAATTTATCCTATGGATATCTTATACAATTATTTAGCTTCCATTTTATTTTATTTTTTATAATAATTTTGGCTTTTGATTTATGAACCATTCTTAATAAGTTAGCCTATCTAATTTGTTTGCCAATTTATGCACCCTATAGGTTTTTATCTTATTTGAGTTGTTATATGCAACTCAAGGAGTGTGATGACTTATATATGTTTTTTTATTCCCTCTCACATTTTCCACATCCTTTGTTTCAAGTTTTTAAGTGGTTTGATGAACCAACTAACTCAGTTTGTAAGGAGTGAAAAGGTGGAGTTGCAGTCATTTTTTCAATGTCTAGAGTTTTTTTGTGTTATGGTTCTATATTTATGTGAAGTGATGTTTTATTGCTTATATATGAATATTTATAACATTAAATGTAAAATAAAACTTCAAGAACCACTTAAATATTCAAGAGAGAAATGTAAATGCATAAAATGGTCACCTACAATAGTTGTACGGCCTGCCACTTCTTAGAGGAACATGAAATGTGTGTTTGAGCATTCTCTAATGTTTGGAGAGTATAAACATGATTTTTAATCATTTTGGATAATGTTGAATAATTTTTTGGAAATTTTACACATTAAAATGGTCTTAGAGAAAACTTGTGCCACTTTCTGACAAATTCCCAAAACTGTCAAAATAGAGGTTGAAGCCCTTTTTTGAGGTTTTTCATAAAAGGTTTCATTGAGTTCCAAGACCTCCAAATACATTCATTTGAAATATCTCACATAGTTATATTGATTTTTAAATTAGGTATTTATTTTTAATTTAAGATATTGGTTCTCAAGAGGTCTCAAGTTGCCTCTTTGAACACTAAAATTCCATAGTGTTATCTACAACAAGATGAGTCAATAACATTTTTAAGCCCAATGAGTAGATTTTATTATTGAAACTAAGCTAGAATGTCTTTTAGAACTAAGAAACACAAACTTTGGCAATATAATAATCAAGGAATGTATTGAAGAGACCTAAAGTTCAATGTTATGGTCAAATATTCATCTACATGTGTATAGTGACCTAGAAAAGGCTACCTACAACCTACATGTAGGTGTTCATAGAGATCTCAAAATGAAACTATGGAATGACAAGAATATAAACATGAAAATATGATATGAAAAAAATATTTAAGGTTTTAAAAGTATCCCCAAAATAAAATGTCATAGATTCTAATGTGGAATTAATACCTACAAGTGTCCCATCATGCAAAAAGAATCACCTACAACTAATGGAGAGGTGATAGTAGCTAGAACAAAATAGTTATAAATTATGGGAATGAATTGTATAGGTATGTATAGGACTTGGTGTGGTCATAAAAACCTTGATAATATCTTCAAACATTATATTGAAGGTTCAAACAAGCATGACCACCTATAGGAGTTACTTTTGAAGAAGAAGCATAAAATGCATAGCCAGTTACTTATGATTGGTCATGAGATAAATTAAACCCCAAAGTGTGAGATGAGAAATGTAATATATGAAATAATTCTTGGAATAATTTATGAAGGCTTATAAACTATTTTCAAGGCATAATAAATATATACACAACTACAAGTGCCCCTCAAAGACAAAAACATAATCAAGACTAAATTGAGCAGGGTATGCTTTAAAGAAGCCCTAATAAGTAGTGAGGAGTTTTAAGATGTTATGAATGAAATTAATATGATAATGTAACCCTCATAATATTTCCAATTCAACCCATAGATCATAGGATGGGTTTCAATTACCTACAGTCTATATGAGAGAAACTTGCATACTCAATATTCCTAATCAAGAAATGATTAAGTTACTTTGAGATGGTAATGAAGACATGAAGACATGATTATTAATCATAGATAATACATTAACATAAGTTATGTGATTATATAATAATTATTATGCCATTAAATACATGTGAGGGGAAGTTTCAAGGATAATACATAGTCAATTTATTTAGGACCCTGCACACAATCTCCCTCTCTCATAGTTTGTCATAGAATTTGAAGGAGTGAGGGGGTTTATTAATTTAATAAAATGAAAAAAATTGGTGTGTATTGAATTAATCACTTGGATAATTATATAAAACATTCAATTTGTCTATAAAAATAAGGTAAGTTCCCTTTATTTTGTCTCAAATAGAGGGCACTCCCTTTTGTGAGAAAACCCTACATTTCTGAGAAAGTGGGGAAAAGGAATGGACTAGAAGCTAAAGGGACATTTCAAGAATTTGTGAGAAGTTAAAAAACACCTAATAAAGCATTAGTAACCTTCTTTAGAAGTAATAATCCCAATAGGGTAGCCTAAACACCAAATTTGTAATTAGGCTTATTGAGTAGGGTTTTGGCCTAAACCCCAAATGAGAAGTCACTTTCACTTATAACTATGGGAAGGAATTAAAGTAAATTTATAAATGTGTATGGTGTCATAATAGATGTTTCCAAACTCTTTATATTTAGGTAAAGCATAAGGACATCCATTTTTGTCTTAGAACCATATCATGGCCTATGTAAATAAAAGGAAAGGCTCGAGTAAGCAACTTGAGATGCTCACATATCCTCTGACACTTTACATGGATATCCAAGAAGTTTTGAGGGGTTGACATGGGTGTTTAACTTTACTCTAGTAGATTTTTTTTGCATTTCTAATGTCCAACCTTCATGAACAATCCTTAAGGGTGGAAATGACTTAAAACCCTTACAAACCCTTAAAAATGACCAAATTGGGACAATGAAGATGGAAATTTACTAAAATGGACTAGAGTTACATATAAAGTGGTTGGAGGTTTTATAATAATCTCTTAGGATCCTCCCCATCCTTTTGTACTATATGGAATTGTACAGATGGAGTATAAAATAGGGTATTTTTTTATAGTTTTGTGTGTTGTCTAGGTTCTAGAAGGAGTCTAAATATTAAAATCACATGGGATGGAATATTAAGACTTAAGATAACTCCCCATGTCCATTTAATGCTTTATAAAAAATCATAGGTGCCTCGGTAAGAGCTCTCATCTCATCTAGTCAAAACTGGCAAAGTGAGAAAGATAGTGAAAAGTGTGAAAAATTCAAGTTGAATCATATTTAAGGTATACCTAAGAAATATAAGGCCATATATGGTCTAAAAACATGTTATTAAATCCCTTATAATGATTTACATTGAAAATTGAATCTAATTTTGAGGCCAAGTGTGATGGGTGACTGATAAAGGAGTTTCTTTGACTACAGGCAGTAATGGCTCACTTCTAAAACATTCTAGATGATTAATAATGTAGAAAATACATGGAGAAGAATTTTTTAAGCCCCTCCCTCTAATTCCAATAATTATACCTATCCATATTTATTTTTGGGACGTTCCAAAAGGGGTGAATAATGAAGATAGTTGTTTGAGCCAACAAAAGGAATTTCATGCCACATTTCAAGAGTTTAATGATGTGGATTGACACTTGTCTCTTCTAAATTTTCATGACAAATTTCACATTATCTATTCATGCACATGTAACTCCTTTTCCTAGATTAACACCTGTCCTTATAACCTTTAGACTTCTTTCTTCTCTTCTCTCTCTCAAGTTTTATAAGAACTAGCCATTTTGGCTATTGTAAGGATGTTCCACCTAAGTATGATGAAGCCTTGCTAATTTCCATACCATAGATCAATAAATACTACTAATTTTACCTCTTTTAATACTATTCATAGTGTTTTAACTTTAATTATTGATCTTTCTTAGTGATGATTATTTTTTCCTTAGCAGTATTGTCTCATTCCCTCACCTATTTACAAATTAAAATCTTCTTCTTATAGGTCATGTGAAGTTTTCTGTGAAGTGTCAAGGTTGAGTGAGTTAGTATATTCAATAGTTCTATTCTAGGCATATTTTCTGGTCTTCCTAGCCTAAACATCCATCACAATCTCATAATTAAATACTAATGTGAGAATATTCAGATTACATAAGTGTATGCCTAGTTAGTCTCTTGGTCTCATGTGTGACATGTAGCTGGTTGGTAGTCATCAATTAATTTGTTGTATCACTACCTTTAGGATAGTTTACTTTCATTTTTATCTCCATTTTAATTTAAATCATAGGTGTATTAGTGATCTAAAAGTGGTACATCAAGGTAGCTAGCCCTATCTAGAGATTCACCTCATTCTTAGGCTACCCACAACTTAGAGGTATTTCAATTATGACACTTAGATGAGGAGATCTGAGACATCTCCTCAAAGGGTGAAAATCTATGTGATAATAGTTCCCTCAAATTGATTTAATCATCATAACTACATCTAAATTGAGAGTCTTTAAATAATATAGAAAAGCATAATTGGACATAGGTTTGATCACTACAAGAATTATGTCCTAGGTCTTCTAGAATCTATAGTTGAAATCCACCATGATTCATGATTGAATCTTTTGATCATTGTAAGTTACTCCACAAGTGAAAGATGATCACTCTTGTCCTCAAAGTTATTTCATAGGACCTCTCCAAACTCATCCTAGCTATTAATTAATGTAGGGGCCAATCCTATGTACCACTAAAGTGTTATCCCTTTGAAAAAAGTTTTTAACAACCTCATTGCTACATTTCCCTCAGTCACATGATGCACTGAACAAAGTTTGGAATTATCTACAATATGGTATAGTTATTAACTATATTTTATCCTATATAATATTTAAGAGCCTTCAAATCCAAGATAGTAATATCATCCTATTGAGTAGGATTCAAAGGACTACCATCATTGAATAGCACAAAGGCTTGCCTCTTAGGAATAGCCATCTAAGGTGTGGAGTTCACAATGATATTTCACTGAACAATATTGGTTTGAATAGGAGGATTCTATGAGAAAATAGGGGGAATAAGAGGGGTAGGTGTAGGTTTTAATTAAGAGGCTTTCTTCTTCATTTTTGATTGGAAAGGTAGCTTAGATAAATATATCTCCTTCTCTTTTGTAGATGATCTTGTGATAACTTTAGGGGGAATGAAAATTATCTAAATCTAGAAATAAAACTTTAACATTAGATACTATACTCAAAGATAACAAAATTATTAAAATAGGAGGTCCCATCAAGCATGCCAAAACTATTAGCTATCCAGATAGCACCCTAATAGAAGTCATATTCATTCAAGTCTGACCCATACCTAGACTAACATGGGAATAGTCTAAGGCTATGGGATTCCTCTAACTAGACCAAACCTCTAGGATTTTTTATGAGGCTAGCTCCTCATATTTTATAATTTAGACATTTAATTCTAAAACCTAAGACTGGCTGGGGTGAAAAGAGTTAATAAGTTACATTAAGTAAAACATATTCTAACACGTGGTGATGGAACAAGAATTTTTTAGATCCACTCTTGAACTTAGACTCTTTAACACACTAATGAACTATAACAGAAGATAATGCAGTGCTATTATAGTTTTTATGAAATAGTATTTAGTATAGAGGTTAATTTGATACACTCAGACTAGGGAGTAATGAAATAAGGTCTAGTTAGAGACACTTAAATTTGTCTTTCCACTATATCTTTGAGAGATCAACACTGAGACACACACTATATGACCTACAAAGAAAGTATCTAACACTCAAGTTGAGTTTGGACATGTAAGAGGAAGATAAGATTCACATTTACATATTAAAGAAACATAGAACACTAAATATAGATTAACAAATTACTATAAAGTACTATATTCTCTAATCCAAGCGGTGTCAAATATAATTCTAATAGAGTCTAGTTATACCATCTGAGGGATCCTAAATAATAGCTTGAAGCCTATACTTTAGTAGAAGGGAAGTAAGAGAGAGGGAGTTTTGGTTCTCAAAAATGGAAAAAAATGAGTTAAAATCCATTTGAAAAGTTATTTCAACTACATCCATGAATCAAGCTCACTCAAACCCATCCTGATTGGTACAGGGCACTCCAATATATTACATCATTACAATATTTCAATATGATTCTCCATAGTGGCTATAATAGTGGGATAAAGTCATTTTCATTTTGTCCTAATGTAAAACCACTCATGAATAGTTTGTTGAAGCATACCAAATTAGGTAGAAGCATCATTTTCATGCAGCTAGCCTTGGCAATAAAGTAGTTAAAGTCTATGTGTCTACCTCTATAGGTTTTTAATGGCACCACTCAATCCCAAAATATCCACTCTTTGCCAAATATAGAATGTGATCAATTTTGGCTTCATTCATATCTATTTACCTTGGTCAAATACTGACCCTTTGCCCTCCATCTAAATCATTTGGGCTTACCTTCATTTGATTGGTCATCAAGATATGACTAGGATCCTTGGCCTCTTGACTCATCTCACTCTCTTGATCTTCTTGAGTTGAATGAATGTAATCTATAGATCATCTACCAAGACTCATGTGATTTTTCCACTTATCCATCATGCCTTTACACTTAGGGTTAATTAACTCTTTGACTTGTTGATATGTCATTGATCTTGAATCTATGATTACATGTGTGTCATTGATTTAATTTGGGCCCATTATCCAATATTTAATTACTCATTGTTAGATTTTCTCCAAGCACCCAAGATTTGGACACTTTTCAAACCTTCACTCATTTGGGGACCCATTTGATGATTTTTGAATTCAAATGGATATTACAAGAGGCTCAAAATTAATTTCTACGTGAATGTTCTTAGATTTTTAAACTTTAATGGTCATTTTTTGGGGCTTGAATTTGATGTCTATAGGGCCATATTATGTTATAGGTCCAAATTCAAAGGCCTATAACTTTAAGTGCAAAATTAATCGATGCACCAAACCTTTAGAAGATTTTCTTCAAGCTAAAAAGAACAAACCAATTTCATCCTCTAATCCTAGGAGCTTTCTAGGTGAAGATGTTAAATTCATAAGTTAGTTGGGTTATTTGATCCTACATGATATCCTAGCTCAAAAATGGCTAATTATGGAAACTTATCGAAATATAACTAAGGATCCAATTTTGCTCATGCATAAATCCTATTTAACTTTGTTGGATGACCAAAAACTTAGTGCATAGAAACTAGGGACCAAGATGAATAACCCATATGACTAATTTCCCTTGCAACTACCTCACATGTAAGATATAGCTTTGTGAAGATGCTCACTCAACTATGTTAGAACTTCTTTAAAATGGGTAACTATGGTAAAATATGTAATAAGTGACTAAAGATCAAACTTTGCACATGTATGACTCTATTCTTGCTTTGTTAAAGGAACCAAAACTTAATGCATACATTCTAGGATTAAAGTTAAACATACCCATTTGATCAAATCCTCTAGAATCTACCACATGTGTGAGATGTAACTTCTTCAATCTATTCTTTTGGATTTATTTGAGCTCCTTGAAAAATGGCTAAGTATGGGAAAACATGCAGAATGTGATTGATGAGCCAACTTTGGACTTTTGTAACTTTTGATGTGCTTTGGTGGAGGACCTAAAACTTGGTGAATATGATCTTGGAATAAATTTGAACAAATCCATATGACCAATTCTCTTTAACTCATTTACACATTGAAATGGTGATGTCAATAAAGTGCCTACTTATAATTTTTGTAACTAGGCCCAAGTGTCTCAATGAATACAATGAAGAACCAAATGGGTCCCATGCATTTTAAAGCCACTCCAAGCATTCTTGGCATCCCATGGGCTTATGAAAATCTGGTCATGTCCTTAGCAAATGAAAATTTACAATTTAAGTGAACCAAAAGTGTCTTAAAAGGCCTTGTAAGAAAATTAAGGTCTTGGACTCCTTCCATTTAGAACCTTATCTTTAGGCTTGGTGTCTCGGCCACTTCCTCTGAAGGAAATCATTTGCCTTATCTTTACCTTGAACAATTCTTTCAAAAAAAATGTTTGAAATAATTCATGTCTTCAATACCTTTATCTTAGATAAAATGTTTGAAAGAAATCTTCCTTAGTCCTCTACCTCAGAACAAAAGTCTGAAAGAAAGTTGCCTTCGAGAAAATTGTCCTAGATAATTTTCCCAGAGGAATTGTGCCCTTAGAATGGCCATTCATCCTTTTTGAAATAGTCCTTTGCCCTTTCAAAATGCCCTTCATAACTTCTACATTGGACCCTTTCCTATGAGAAAAAGACCCTTTGAAAACCTTAAACTAGACCATTTTCCTAAGAAATGACCCTTCAGGGGAATTATTTTAGATAAAATGTCTAAAACAATTCTTGACACTTAAACAAAAATCTTAAAACAAAACCCCCTTTAGAATTCAAGCATTTAGCCAAATAAAGTGGGATAAAACTCTTGAAGGAATTAAGCCTTGTATATTTGTTGTGGTTTTTATGTGGAATACTTCTTTTGAATTAATTATAAATACTACACCTGGCCAAAAGTTTAAAAGGTGTAAACTTAAGCTTTTTCTAGACCTATTTCTACAAATATTTAGCACCATGAAAACCTACTTTGATCCCTCCACTTGCAATGTTGAACCTGCTTCTAAACAGCCTGATCCACTCAATAATTGGGACCCTGTTCATCGTTTAAAACCAAGTAGAAGCTTGGTATGTGAGCCAAAATGGCCAAAATATATACTTTGAAGTTACCCTTAAAGGTATTCGAATGCCCTTCAATCTACTATTATCACTCTAAATTACACCCTTGAGAAATTTATTCATGCCTCCCCATTCAGGTGATAGCATAGAATCACCTCTAGGCTATGGTTTGCCTAATTGGTGAGGTGTATGTCTATATAGGGATATATCCCTTGATTCTTCACTTTTAAGTTACTATTATACTACTACTTGTCAAGGGAAAAGAGGTAGAAAAGGACTGAAACATGAGGAAAGAAAACTATAGGTGATGAACCAAATGCATCTCCTTTACTTTTCAATGTTTTCACTATTTGAATGATAGATTATAGGTTGATTAAAATAATTTGGGAAAGCTTATTCCACATAAATAATTCAATGTGAAGGCTATATCTACACAAATATCAAGGTGATTATTATCAACTTAGAGCTATGCCCTAATTTAAAGACGTGCACCAAATGGCCAGTCCCCTATCCAATTGAAACAATGGGATCTCCTCAGGAGGGTGGGTGCCTCAACAGTGAGAAGCACCTCTAGAGAAGGCTGGTTCCTATATGATGTATCAATTAGGATCTCTACTCTATGCTACAGACTAGCATGGAAAAGGGAGAAGGAAAATGTAAAGGGGATATCCTACCTAAAGGGGTGATACACCAGAATTTTGATCCACTCAATTTGGAACCTTAAACACTGAACAAACAAGGGAAAAGGAAGACCTTAGATTTCAATTAATCACTTTTACATAAATATTTCATGAAGAGGTTCGATCCAATTACCAAAACCTGAGCGAAAATGATGGAGAGAGGTCTGATAAAAGACACTTTGCAGCCACCTAAAAATCCACTTATAGCTCTAGCAAAAGACAAAAGGAACACTTTAACATGACTTGCACAAGGAAAATCTAGCAACTAGGTATGAACCAGAAATTGGGAAGGGAGAGAAATCTACCACTTATGCAAATTGCTAAATGAAATATACACTATGCCAATGCTTGAAATCTGAAAGTATAGTCCTTCTATTGATTGAAGAGGTTACACAACTCACCAGTGGTAGAGTTTGGTATAAGCAAGAGAGAGATTGGATGATTTTTAATCAATGTTGAAAGCCATTATATAGAAAATTACCAGAGGCCAAAGATTGTTGTTGAAAATTTGAAGAGAAGGTTTCACTTTGGTTAACTCAAGGCTTACTTAGCCTTTCAATGAAATATGTTTTATTTTGTCTTTGCATGAAGATTCTTGTGCTTGAGGAAGTGAACTTGTCTTTGTTATGAACTACCCACCTCTCTTTGCATGGAAATCCACACCAATGTTAATTTTAGAACTCTATGTGAGCTACTTGATGCTGAATTGGAATGTTTGAAAGGTTGAGTTGGCCATTTGATAAGTTGAGTTGGTTGTTTGGTAGCTGATTTGGACCCTTAGATGCATGAGATGATCTAGAGATAAGTGGGACTTTAATAACTAGTCAATAAAAGCTTTGAATGGTGTTCGAAGATAGCTCCCACTTGCATTTATTTTACCATGTTCTGGTTTGCATGTTCCTCTCTATTTTTGGTGAGGTTCTATATTCAGATGTATTAATCTATATTCAGTATATATTTTCTCCATTGGGCTTTACTTTCAAAATTCTTATTTACCCCTGTTTCAATGGTTACTTCTCACGGTCAGAATTTGACAGTTCTTTTTTATTCTTTCAGACTTCTCTTATTTCCTTGAATTTCCTGTGGCATTTCTTTCTCTTGGCTTTATTATACGAAGTATTCCTTCAGACAAAAAATTTGAAGGAATTTCTTTGGACCTTTTCTTGGGCTCTTTCTCTGAATCTATTCAGACTTTTGTCCAAAGGAATTCCTTCAAACAAAAAGTTTGAAGGTTTCCTTTTGCTTTGCCTTTGTTTCACTTTTTTTTCTATGGAGTTTATAATCTTCCAAATTTCTTCAGAGTTTTTGTCTGAAGGAATTCCTTCAGACAAAAGTCTAAAGAAAGTCATTCCCTACCTTTGCTTTTCAAATTTTTTGAAGCCTTTAGATTTTATTGAAGGGGCCTTGTCCTTTGAAATGTTCCCTTCAAAAAAGTGACCGTAGTCCTGTCGCCGACCAAGTGCCCTCTGCAAGGGCTAGTTGCTCATGTATGTCCATTTTTTAGAAGAATTGTAGGGCACCCAACCTTTTTGAAAAGGTTTTGAATCTATTCTCTCACCTTCCCAAAGGGTAGGTTCCCTTCGAGATTGTTGAAAGTGACCCTTCTGAAGGGTACCCTGCCATTTAAAATTCTTGAAAATGACCCTTCTAAATTAATCCTTGGCTTTTCCTTGCCTTTTATGAACACCATTCCTTCAGACAAAAGTCTGGAGGAATTCATCCTTTTGCATCAAAGGCCCTTAACAAAGAAAAACAATGTATTCTTTCTTCCTTGGCTAGAGACATGAATTTTCTGAATGGCGAGAGACAATCTGACTTGTGGAAGAATTGTCAACATTTATGGTGACTCAGCTAGCTCAACATGCCTGTTATGCTTGAGAACTCATACATGTATAGATGTTTATTTAACTTCCCTAATGGTGAGCCTAATTTCTAACTAAATAACTACTTTGATTATGGTTGTAGTAACCTCCTCCTCAAAATAAGAAGGGAAACACACGAAAGGAGAAAACTAAGTAAGAAGCAAATGTGAAACAAGCACTTATTGAAACAAAAACTGAAGCAAACTACTATGCTTGAATGCACTTGGAGTAAAGAAAAAAAATAACTAAATATGTACATAGAATTTTCCTCTTTAATAAAAATGTTTTAGATGTATCCCATTGACTAGAATTGGAAGCTCTTGGCCATCCATCTTATCAAGTTGGAAGGCATTGTGGGATTTGCATCTAGAAATCGTATATGGGCCACTCCAAAGGGAATCACACATTGTGTGCCTTCCTGGTTTGGCCTGATCCTCATCCCACTTGAGGACCAAATTTCCTTCATTGAAGCTTTGTGAGGAAACACCATTGTTGAATGTTCTATTTACCTATGCTTGGTGACTTTCCATGGCTACCATGGCTTGATTTCTTGCCTCTTCTAGCTCCATAAGCTTTGCATACCTAATCTCCATAGGGTTATTATCTAACAACTCAAGTTGATGAATTAGTTTTAAAGCTGAAAACTTGAGAGAAATAGGTAACCTTGCTTCCTTACCATAGACTAGCTTCTAGGGAGAGTTGGATATTGACCTCTTGTAAGTGATCATGTCAACCCATAGTGCTAACTTTAACTTGAGATGCCATGATCTCTGATTATCTTTAATATTCCTTTGTATGATTCTCAGGAGGTTTTTATTTGTAGACTCAGCAAAGCCATTTCCTTGTGGATAATAATTCGATGAAGTGCTAAGATAAATCCATGTTGGAAAGCCCATTGGCTGATCCTAGATCCCACAAAAGCCATTACATTGTTAGAAATAATGGTTGAGGGAACTCCAAATCTAGTGATCAATCCTTCATAGAAATCAAGGATGCTAGTTTCATTTGTTTCCTTCAATGCAACTACTTCTATCCAATGTGTGAAGTAGTCCATCACTATTAGAATATACTTATGCCCTAAACTAGAAAGAGGGTTAATGAGACCAATCAAGTCCAATCCCCATTGGATAAATGGTTAATCCACTATAATTGGCTAAAGGGGTAGGGCTGCAAGTTTAACTTTTCCTACAAACATAGCACATTATTTTCACTTCCTAAACCATGTACAACAATCACTTAGTAGGCCAATAGTACCCACCTCTCATGATTTTAAGTGCTATAGTTCTGGAAAAAAAGTGCCCTCCACCAAGTCCATCATGGAATTCTTCCAGTAATCTTTGGGTATGACTTGGCTCCACACACCTTAGTAACATTCCATTGATATCCTTTTTGAACAAAATGCCATAAATGAGCAAGAATGGAATTGATTGCAATATAAAATACCTTATTTTTGAAGCACTTAGGTGAGAAGGGTAACAACCTTCCTACAGATAGCTTACAAGATCATGAAACTAGCTAGAAGATGAGGTCTGAATAGCATCAATTTCTTTATCATTTGATACTAAAATAGCTTCGTTAGTTTCTTGTAAGTCCTGAGCTAGATGCTCATAAAGTCCTTTACCTCTAACCAGATTTGTGATCTTCATTTCTATGTCATATTCCATCACTTTGGTTATCCAACCAGCCCTTTTCTCATTTATGTCTTTGTTCAAAAGAAATTCTTTGATGCTTGGATGAACAACCATTAGACGTATTTTATTATTAGACAATAAGTGCCTAAATTTCTTTAGAGATCTTATAACTAAAAGAATGTGCTTTTCAACAAAAGAGTACTTTGTCTCATACTCCTGCAAGCCTTAGTTGAAGAAGGTTATTGGTTGCTCCAAATCTTCATGGTCCTATTACATAAGGATGCCTGAAATGGTGTCTACATTAGCATACGTATATAGAATGAAGTCTTTCATAAAATCTCAGTTCAAAAGCACAGGATCACTTGTTATGGCTCTTTTAACATCTTCAAACCCTATTATTCCCTCTTTGGACCAGATGAATTTCTGATTTTTCTTTAACATGATTGTAAGTGGTTTAAAAATAGTAGCAAAATCTGAAATGTATCTCCTTATAGAATTGATTTTTCCAAAAAAACTTTGCAAGGCCTTTTTGCTCTTAGGCAAGGAGAGTGAAAGAATGGATTGAATCCTTTTATAATCTTTTTTAAACCATGCTTTGAAATGACATGTCCAAGAAGCTTACCTTCATGAACTAAAAATACACATTTTTTGGGATTTAGAGATATCCCAAATTGTCTACACCTTTCAAAAAAAATGTTGGAGGTGAACCATGTGATCTTCTGCATCTTTTGAAAATACTATTATATCATCTAAATAAATAAGCACAAATTTGTTAAGAAGGCCTTGGGAGGCCATACCCAAGGTTCTCTAAAAGGTTTCTCTAGCATTAGATAAATCGAATGGCATCTTTTTGTATGCAAATGTTCCCCACTTAGTTTTGAAAGTTGTCTTGAATTGGTCCTCTTCTTTGACTAGAATCTGATTGTAGCCACTATACCCATCCAACAAGGAAAACCTCTTTGATCCTAAAATAAGCTATAAAATTTATTCCATTGATGGAAATGGATAGTGGTCTTTAAGCTAGGCTCTGTTTAAATCATGGAAATCAACACACAAATGAATTTCACCTTTCTTTTTTCATACTGGAATGAGGTTCACCACCCAAGTTGAGTGCTTGATTGGAAATATGATATCTGATTCTTTGAGCTTGTGAAGCTCAGATTTCATCAAAGGCTCAAGCTTTAGATTGATTGGCCTTTATCTTTGTCATATTGGTTTAGCTTCATCTTATAACTCAATAGTGTGTTGAGCTAAACTTAGATCAAAAGATTTGAGATCACTATACTTCCATGCAAATATATCAAAAAAAATTGTGCATAATTCAATGAAATATTTCTTTTATGGAGAGGTGCATACCTTACCCAATTTCAAAATCTTACCAGCTGCAATCTCTACATTGGCATAGTGCTCTTCCTTTGTTGACAAGGCTAGTTTCTCTTTCCTTAATTCATCATCCTCACTAAAAATATTTTCAAAGGTGACCAATCCCTTGGATAGCTTATTATTTTTTAGCTGTATGATCTGATCACCATACTACTGTAAGCATTTTGACTAATTTTTTGAAGAAAACTCAGCCTCTTCCTACAAAATCTCATAATTTGATTGTCACTTTCAAACACCTACCAAGTTTCTCATTTATTTAGGACAGAAGGTCTTATAATTATCTTTATATGTGACTAATAAATTTCACTTTTTACATCAACTAGGATATCAAATTGTGCTCCAACAACAGCCAACCTATTAGCATGTTTATTCCTATCTCTTGGTATTGCATGAATATTAAAAGCCTAAAAATCCTCAAGTAGATCCCATACTCTGTGTCTATAAGATTAAAGCAACATATTATTACATACATTCAATCTTGTTACTTGGTGAACTACAAGTTCACTATCTCCAAACACTTGTAAACAATTTACCTTCATATTCCTAGCCCTTTGCAAACCGTGAACTAGTGCTTCATATTTTGCAACATTGTTTGAACAGCCAAACTGAAATTTAATAGAGGATAAATACCTTTGTTTTGTGGGATAAATTAACATCATTATAGCTCTTGTCCCATGCTTATTTCTTGATCCATTGAAGTATAATTTCCACAAGCCTTCATTAGATCATTCTCTTTGACCATGGTTGGGATTGGCACATTATTCTCATGAAGACAATACACACCAAGACCTTCTTCTTCAATCAGCTTGTAGGGATAATGCTCATGCAAGGTGGAATCCCACTCATCAAGAAACAAATCTGGAACTCCATTCAAAGGTGAGTCCTTTTCTACATCACTAGTTTGTACTATTTCATCTGAAATGATACAATTTTTATTAACCATACTTGGCATATAAGGTTCCATGTGAAAATGTGCACTAGGTTCTAAATGAATTGTTACCTTTGTACCATATCTAGTTTTGAACAACAAGTAAGTCCAATCAAATGATAGATATCCCCAATCTTTGAGGTTAAATCTCTTGAAAGGCACATGGCAAAATAAGGAGGCAGATCCACTACTACAATGTCCTACTGAATAGTTACGTTAGGACAGGCATATAATGTTAATTTCAAATATTTGATAATCCCTACCATTTTTGTGGGTGAACCATCCAAATGCAGTACCCATTTAGTATTTGGCTCATAAACAAGGCTGAGCTTATCTGCAATCTATTTGGGCATCACCATACTACTGGCTCTAATATCCACCATACAATTATGGATTAAAGTATCACCCACTATCAAAGAAAGATAAAAATGGGGAGTTTTCTTTATTTTTACCTCCATTTTATCCACCTTAGATATCTTATCTCCTTGATATACTTGTTGCTTATTTATCTGATCTAAATTTGTCAAGATAACACCTTATTTATCAACTAATTTTGGAGACAATTCAAGAGTTGAAAGTTATTGAACGAGTTTATCCTTTTGGCCTAGAATTGAAAGAGTATCCCACATGATAATACTAATGTTAGACCTTTTCATCTAATCTACAATACTAGACTGAGATGGACTAACCTTTGATTGCACCTTTTGTGGTACTTGTTATTCATGAATTAGAGGTATTTGTTGCACTTTACCAACCTCTACATTCTATCTTTTTTGGACTATGGGGGTAGCGAGCTATTATTTCATACCTTGGGGAGTAATACTAGGAGCATTTGATGTATTTCCACTGCTTGAGTTTCTTCAATAGCTCTTCTTTTATTTCTCTAATAGGATAGAGCTACAACTTGATCATTTGAAGCATTAGTTTTAACATCTTGATAAAAAGTAATATGATCATCTACCTACCAATTTACATTAAAATCATTTGGATACCTTTGATCACTCCTTGTGATGGCAAACCTATATCTTGGTATTGACTCTCTTGAAAAGAGAACTCTTGTGTCATCTGTGGCATGGTGTTGTTTGGTGTTACCAAGTTCTAATTTTTAACATCATTAAATTTGAGGGCTTCCAACCTGAATCCTGCACCAAGTTGTTCTAAGTTAGGGTTGGAACCATAGCTCTTGAAGTGGAAAGAACATTTGGATTAAGAGTAGCATATATCTTAGCTGTGGTTATGTCCCCTTGTGTTTGATAGGGTGGTCTATTTTCTCTAAAACCCTAATAAGGAGATCTTTGATCTTTGAAGGGCTAATAGTTGTTCTAATTTTGCTATTGATAAGGCCTATTTGACTAAAATTTCTACCTTTTAAGCTGTACTATTTCATTTCCAAAAGATTGTAATAGACTTTTCAGCTCTCCTATCTCACTAGATTGACTAGTAGAAGATACAATAGGACGTTGAGGTGTTGGAATTGGAGCCAAGGATGGAACTTGAGGAACTTTAAGGGCTGGTACTAAACTTATCTATAGAAATATGGGCATTGGAGGTCTTAGAGAAATCTTCCTTACTTTAATCAGACTATTTTCTACCCTTATTGTAACTTCATAGGCATCTAGCAAAGTAGTGCCACCCATTGACTGTATCATCACACTAATATCAGAATTGAGATCTTTTAAAAAATATAAAAATGCATATTCAAGTGATGGTCTAATTAGAACTGGTATCCTATGCCATGTCTTTTGAAATCTAAGATTAAAATCAGACATGAACTCATGAAGAGCTCTTTGTATCATAGTTAATTGCTCAACCAAAGATAAGTAGTCAAATTTGTCCTCAAACTATTTAACCAAGGTAGCACCCAATTCATCCCAAGTAGAAATAGATCTAAGTGGGAGGGTTTTATACCACTGTAACAGTTTTCCTTTGAAAGAAGTATCTAGTAATCTAATAGCAACATTATCCTCAATTACATTATGAACTAAACAAATATTAGCCACATCCTGCATATGCTTAATAGGATTGTTTGATTTTCTCCTAAGAAAAATGTAATATTTTTGAGGGCAGATATAGGTATATCATCTAACTGTGCTAGATTTAGTGGGCTTCCTCCATTAAATGGAGCAAATACTTGATTTTTATTGGCCATTTGCATGATGGGGATTTTAGTATCTAGAACAATAGGATGAGGGGGAGGTAAATATTCCCTTTGAGGATATGGACTTGCCCTCCTAGATCTTGCTCTTTATAAGTTACAAATTCAAAAGGAATACCTTTACTTGCTGATCTTATGGTAACTTTTGGCATGAATGGATTGTTTGAATGGTGCTATGAACTCTTCTGCTAGATGTAAATGAATATCTTCCTTTGTTGTGAAGATTTTCTATAAATAACTCTTTTTGTGGTCCCACTAGGCGTGCCAAAAATTGTTGTCAAACTGGAGCTGAACCCTAATTCGAAGATGTGAACCAAATGGCCAGTCCCCTATCCAATTGAAATAATGGGATCTCCTCATGAGGGTGGGTGCCTCAATGGTGAGAAGAACCTCAAGAGAAGTTTGGTTCCTATATGATGTATCAATTAGGATCTCTACTCTATGTTATGGACTACCGTGGAAAAGGGAGAAGGAAAACTTAAAGGGGAAATCATACCTAAAGGGGTGATACACTAGAATTTTGATCCACTCAATTTGGAACCTTGAACACTAAATGAACAAGGGAAAAGAAAGACCGTAGATTTCAATCAATCACTTATACATAAATATTTCATGAAGAGGTTTGATCTAATGACCAAAACCTGAGGGAAAATGATGGAAAGGGGTCTAATAAAAGACACTTCATAGCCACCTAAAAATCCACTTATAGCTCTAGTAAAAGACATAAGGAACACTTTAACATGACCTACATAAGGACAATCTAGCAACTAGGTATGAACCAGAAATTGGGAAGGGAGAGAAATCTACCACTTATGCAAATTGCTGAATGAAATATACACTATGCCAATGCTTGAAATATAAAAGTACAGTCCTTCTATTGAAAGAATAGGTTACACAACTCACCAATGCTAGAGTTTTATCTAACCAAGAGAGAGATTAGATGATTTTTAATCAAGGATGAAAGCCATTATATATAAAATTACAAGAGGCCAAAGATTGTCATTGAAAATTTGAAGAGAAGGATTCACTTTAATTAACTCAAGGCTTACTTGGAATTTCAATAAAATATGTTTTCTTTTGTCTTTTCATGAAGCTTCTTATGCTTGAGGAAGTGAACTTGTCTTTTTTATGAACCACCCACCTCTCTTTGCATGGAAATCCATGCCAATGTTAATTTTAGAACTCTACGTGAGCTACTTGATGTTGAATTGGAATGTTTGAAAGGTTGAGTCGGCTATTTGGTAGCTGAGTTGGACCCTCATATGCATGAGATGATCTAGAGATGAGTGGGACTTTAATAACTAGTCAACTAAAGCTTTGAATGGTGTTTGAAGACAGCTCTTGCTTGCATGTATTTTACTCTATTTTGGTCTGCCTGTTCCTGTCTATTTATGGTGAGGTTCTATATTTAGATGTATTAATCTATATTTGGTCTATTTTTTCTCCATTGGGATTTTTTTTTGGAATTCTTCTTTACCCCTATTTCAATGGTTACTTCCCGTGGTCATAATTTGATGGCTAGTGGGATGTCATTCTTTTTTATTCCTTTAGACTTCTCTTATTTCCTTGAATTTCTTGCGGCATTTCTTTCTCTCAGCTTTATTCTACGAAGTATTCCTTTGGACAAAAAGTCCAAAGGAATTTATTTAGACCTTTTCCCAAGATATTTCTCTAAATTTCTTCAAACTTTTGTCTGAAGTAATTCCTTCGAACAAAAAGTCTGAAGGTTTCCTTCTGCTTTGCCTTTGTTTCACTTGTTTTTCTGTGGACTTTCTAATCTTCTGAATTTCTTCATAATTTTTGTTCGAAGGAATTCCTTCATAAAAAATTATAAATAAAGTCATTCCCTTCCTTTGCTTCTCAACTTTTTTGAAGCCTTCAAATTTTATTGAAGGGGCCTTGTCCTTCGAAATGTGCCCTTCAAAAAAGTGGCAATGGTCCTGTCACTGACCAAGTGCCCTCCACAAGGCCTAATTACTCATGTTTATCCCTTTTTTAGAAGAATTGTAGGGCACCCAGCCTTTTTTCAAAGGTTCTAAATCTATTCTCTCACCTTCTTGAAGGTTAGGTTCCCTTCGAGATTGTTGAAAGTAACCCTTCTGAAGGATACCCTACCCTTCAAAACTCTTTAAAATGACCCTTATGAATTAATCCTTGGCTTGTCCTTCCCCTTTGTGAACACCATTCCTTAAAAAAAAAGTCTGAAGGAATTCATCCTTTTGTAGTAAAGGCCCTTAACAAACAAAAACAATGTATTCTTTCTTCCTTGGCTAGAGACGTGCATTTTTTGAATGGCAAGAAACAATCTGATTTGTGGAAGAATTGTTAATAGTGATCAATGAAGATGTATAAAAATAAGTGTTAATGATACTATAATACTTGAATATAGTAGACCATATGATGCACTTCAGATGACCTATAAAAGGTAGATAATTCACATAAAGACATGAATGAAAATGACAAATGCAAAGAAGCAATAAACTATCATTAACATTCATCAACAAAACATATCAAATTCACTAAATGTGGAATGAAGTAGACATAATCTAGCTTTAATTCTATTCTATAGGCAACAACAAGTATTAATTTTAGTAGAGATTTACCTTACACACTTAGAAGATTATTTTATAATGAAATACCTTGGATTATATAAGTAGTGAGAAGACCTTGGGCCTTTTAATACAAAATAGAGCATGGCTGCCAGAATTAAGTGTGATAATAGAGACTTGGGAACTATAGATGTTTCATGAAAGCATATATGGATGGTTAAAATTAAATGAGAAATTTTCCTTTGTCCTCAAATCATGGTGATAATCATCTTGAACTTGGAACTATTAGTTTATCATATTCTCTCATTGATTAGAGAACAACAAATATTTAATATTTGATGATCCCATAGTTCAATTGAATGTTTCAAGTGCAAAACTACAACTATAGTTAATGTTTAATTATTACAGACCTTGATACCATATATAAAATTAATGATTTGATCTTGATCTTACTACCCATCATATTCATATTGGCACCTTACAAGTTTAGAGATTCATGTGTTGATTGAGATCCTTTTGGTGGTCTAGATGGATAGATGGCATGTCAACTTTATGCTTGTGCATTGTTGATTGAATTACTATAATGTCTCTTTTTTTCAATCTCTTCCACACAATCCTTCCTCATTATTTCTAATCATTCCCATAGCTTTGACTATATCCAATGACATCTCTATCTATAATGAAGTGGGATCATGCCACCTAGATTGATCTCACTCACTCAAGGGCTATTACACTCTTGTGTATGTATCAATCATGTTGGGATTATCAAGTCTACAAGATCATGACATATGGCATCATCCTACTAACCTATGGATTTTTAACTCTATATGGATGGATCTAAGGATTTGGTTCACTAAGATTAAGCCACGTATAAGCATCCTACTAAACCATTAGTTTTTTGACCTTGCTAATTTGGGGATCACTAGGGAAACTATAAGGGAAATGGATAATTTTTTAGAGACTTTTTAACATGACTTAAGGCCATAGAGTGTTAATGCATGGATCTAAGGAGATGGATAAATTGGCTAAGCATCATTCCTCTATTCATCTCAAGAGGGGCCCAAAGATTAATACATGCCCTATAATGATACTGTAAAACTAGTTAATAATAAAATATTATCAACTCAGATGAATTTAATTAAGATATGGACTCATCTTGACATGGGAATTAGTTTACCTCAACTTGACTAACTCAGATCTAGATGACTAGGGATCAACTTAAATTATCTCAAGCAGACTTAGAAAGACTAGGGTTGAAAATGGTTCAACTCGAAGCAGATTGAGACTCAACTCAAATTAGACCTTGAGCCTATAATATACCTTGGCTTAAATCAAATCATCTAGCCCTACCTTCTTTGTAAAGGATAATAGTGACCAAAAAATTGACAACAAATATTACACAGTAGTGCCTTCAAGGATGTACCTTTCAAACATGCATAAGGGTACCCTTGAAGGAATTACAATGCCCTTTAAGGTAACTCCTAGGAGATTCCTTGAAATAAAATTTCAATCATGTGCATGTTCAATGTATCTAATATCATAACCCTTGAATATACTATTATACCCTTCAAGGTATCTCCTAAAAGATATATTGAAGGGCATTATAGTACCTTCAAGGGTACCTTGAAGGCATCTTATAATAGATATCATTCAAACATCGATAAGGGTACCATTGAAGGTATTATAATTCTCTTAAAGTTATCACCCAATAGTGCCTTCAAAAATACTTTTAAGGGCCTTGTAATAACTTCAAGGTTACCCTTATGCATGCTTAAAAGGTATCTCATATGAGAGACCTTCAGCATCTCTTTAAATGTATGACAATTCCCTTCAAGGTATATCTTATGAGATGCATTCAAGATCCTTATAATACCTTCATGGGTAACTTGAAGGTATCTGCTATAAGGTCTTTTGAAGGAAAAATCCACTCTTTTTCATGTTTGAAAGGTAACCCCTAAGAGATGCCTTGAAGGAAAAAATGAGATGAACATCAAAAAATCATTATTGACCAAGGAACAAGAAATATTCATGAGATATTTAATTAATTACTTATAATATACATAATTACACATAGTTTTGAGACAAACTAATATTAAACAAAGAAAATAAAATTTAGGATTATGAATTCACAATAAAATCTTTAAAAAATAATTAGAAAATGTAAGGCAAAAATATCCTTTATATAAACAAATTAATAACATATATATAAATAACAAGTATTAAATCCCTATTAATGGGTCAATAATAAATGGAAATGGAAATTAAAAGAAGAAATGCATGACTGATATTACTTATAAAGCTCCATAGCGAGGGTGGTTCAAACTTAATTTCAATGGAACCTATTGAGGGAACTCAAGGGTCTCTGAGGTAGGGTGTGTGATTAGGGATTGTAGTGGGTCTCTAATTATAGCAGTGTCTATCAAGTTATTAGATGGGACCAATAATGAGGATAAATCCCAAGCCCTAATTATGGGAGTAAATTTTATGCTTAAATGTGTTGTACCTAAGCTGTAAATTAAAGTATATTCTATAGTTGTCATTCAAGCCTTATCTAAATAAAGGGATAAATCCTATAATTTGAATAACATCCTTGAGAAAGTGGGGGATGATGTCTCTATAATAAAGAATTAGAAGTGTTCAAAATGCTATAGGGAGGTCAATATAGATGTCAATTTTTTGGCTAATGTGGGGATTAAGCAGATTATAGACAGACAGGAGGACAATAATAGGGGAGTATGGAAAGATTTTAGTGAGGTGATTAACCTTGATTTTTGAATGAAATTTTTATCTTGTCTAATCATGTAGATTTGGTGTGATTACATGAAATTGGGATTATTGTCTTTAAATTAATAACTTGTCTTATCTCATTCATTGGGCTTACATAGGGATCAAGCATATTACAGTCAGACAGGAGGACAATGATCTATCAACCTAAAAAAAGAAAATCAGATTTATAAACCTAATATTGTTATTGCATATGTGTAACTGATATAACCTTACTACTTAATCACAAGCTACTTGAAATTTTCATTGTATATATTAAGAAACTAAGCTACTAGTTACATAAAAATTCATAAACACTATAACAAAGAGATGAAAGAGAGAGAATGAGTCATGTAATAGACATTTTCAAAACAACCAAAAGGCCTCTATCTATATTGAATAACAAAAAGTCTCCTCCCTTTACAATGTAGATGTTACATGTATTTATAGCTAGGGATGGGGATGCCTCATCACACAAGACATTTTCAAATTTTACATTATTTAAAATATATCAAGAATAGACATGTATGACATGTATGGCTCATAAAAGATGTCATTAACATATCATGAGAGATAAGACTATCATAACAAACTTTTAGTTACAACATTCACCATAAGATGACAAATGAATCTATCTATGAGGAATTAGTTAAATTTGGTGATGTCAACATGGTTGTATTTATTTTTGCTAAAGTTATTTCAATTGTAGGTCTAGATGCTGAGGGTGAAGGTGTTATTGAGGTGTCTAGTGGAGGTAAAATGGCTTGATGAGCTTGCTAGCTTGACTAAATTTTCAAGTAGAGGGCATCACTCACCTTAAAATCAACTTATATTACCTCAAAGTCTAATAGGGGTCATTTCAAGAGATGGGGGAGCTTATCCATTAAATTTTTATGCATCTTTAATGTATCCCTAAGTTCTGCATAGAGATTCTCTATATTAAGGACTTTACCTCTAGGAAATTTCACCAATTGTAATAATTCATCCTACATTTTATATATTATGAATTCAATCTCTACTTTTAAATTGTTTGTTTTAGTTTAAAGGAGATCCTCAAAGATGGATCTAAGGACCAATTCTCCTTGTTAATTAATCACATTCTAGATCCTTAGCTCTCCCAAAATGGAAATTCCTTTCCCCTCATAGTTAATGAGTTGCAACACCAAATTTTTCATCTCTTGATTTCACTTGATTAAGTGATCTCTTCTCATAGCCACAAAATTTTGGGCCCATGTTTCATCATTAGCAGTTATTAAATTTAGATGATCAAAAAATTTATTCCTAGATTCTTGGCTTAGGAAATGGAGTTTGACCTCTATGTTATTAATTTTGTTAGAAATGGGAACCACATCTCCCAACTTGGACTATGACTCGCTCTTATCAATTCTTATCACTTGGATAACATCATACAACTTATAAGATGTTCCCTTAACACTATCAATGAGGTCCCTTGGAAGTTGTTCCCATATAGTAAAATAGTACTTGAAGTCAGGATTGAGGGAAACCTCATCAAACTTTATATCAGTGTATATCCCTAACCCTATAGCATACTATGTAGAAGGGGGAGGTGGAATACTTGAAGTGGAGGTAATTATTTTTTCTCTTAATTTCTCAGTCTTTAAAATTGTAAAAAAATCAATTTGGTTGTGATAGAGCTAGAATTTACTAAGAAATAGCTAACTCAATGATAGTTTAGTTACAATTGATTTAAAATATCACTTATACTAACTCTTTGATTCACAAACCCTACTAAATTGAATGCATTTACTTGGCCAATTTATGCAGATTAATGACTACAATGGCCCTTTGTATTTATGCTCTTTACTTATTTCATATTTTGAATTTTTCCAATGAAATGTTGCCTTTTGTGAGCCCCACTACCATTTGTCTTCTCCTCCATATACCTCTATATGTTTTGTCATTATTAGTTGACATTTTCATATAGTTGGCTCTTTTCTAGAGTTTCATACTAGTATTACCTAACCAATGTGTCCTTTTAAAGACACATGGCAATATTTCACTTCACTATTTTCTAAGGCCTTTTCTTTGTTATCTTTCACTTTATTACCTTAGGATAGCAGGATCATAATATGTGGCATAATCTAGGTGATTCATTCAACCAAGATTATTATATACATTTAAACCTTGGAGGATTTGAAGACTTATCATAATGCTCTTACAGTAGTGGGCTAGTAGGATTATGACACATGGATGGTTTTCACTTCTTTACTACCCCAAAAATTTTGTAAAAATTAAATTTAACCTTATCGATCATCAGGTCAATGGGATCTAAACACATGGCAAAATCTTGGTGATCCACTCACTTAAGAGTCTTTTATGATTTAATAAGTCTGTTAATGGCCATGGACAAGCAAGTAGACACCACAAGACAGAGTTTTATGACCTAAAAAATTTATGGACAAAATCTAGAAAAAAAGCCAAGTAAATAATAACCTACATGAGGCAATAAAAACACTCTGACAAAGTAGTTAACTAGTTAGCTCAAAATAAATAAAACTTGGAAGATGGAAGTTGCATATAAGTTTAGAAAAATAAAATGTTGAAGACCAATTGGGGAATTTTATCCCTCACAACTTTAAAAACCTATGTACACCCAAGTCTTTTGATAACAATTAATAGGTTAGCTCAAAAAGTGAAGTATTAAATATTGAGATAACTAGGAAAACATTAATTCCAATAAAGCTTGGAGAAGTGCATATTAACAAGATATTATTACTCAATAAATTATAACTTCAGAGACCTTATCTTTTTTTATTTAGGTTAAGGGGGGGATTGAACTAGGGTCCCTAAACCCTAGGATAATTACAAACAAAATTGAAACCGTGGTCTACCAAAGACCAAATAAGAAACATGACCAAACAGGCCCAAAGATAGCTAAAGAATAACCCCAAAACCAACAAAGAATGACCAAAGAAACTAGAATAAATATAAACTACCATAAACATCTTCCCAATAAACATTAATATTTTTAATATTCATATCAATCTCAAGCAATAACTTATCTTGGTCCATGCCAAATTGGGATCTACTACACTACCCCTTCTTGCCTTTCCTTTTTCTAATGACACTAGGCTCAAAAAGTTCACCAAGATGAGCTCATAGGTTTTCAACATTCTATATGTCCTTATATATAGTAGACTTGCTACAATTGACTAAAAAACTTATGTTGTTATGAAGTTTCTCATTATCTTGTTCTAATATCTCCACCCTAAATGAGAGACTTTAAATTTGTTGATCATCCTCCTTGGCTAAAAATACTTGACTCATCCTTGAGTTTTAATACTACAGGGAATTTACCTTACCTTTTAGCTCTATGATCTCTCACATAAACAAATGCATAATATATTTTTGAAAGTTGAGCTTTTCCACTATATTATTTGATCTCTCCTTACCTTTAAGTGAGGTAACCAAATTGTTAAAGACCTCACTCGATCTTTTGTTTATTTGTTCTAAGAATTATCCCCTTTATCTATGGGAACATAATTAGGCCCCTTATTTTTAGTCTTAGTTATAGTATTTTGATCTGATTTATTTCCTTATTCCACTTCCTTTAATAAATCCCCTAGATGTTCACTATACTTTTCAACATTAACAAAATCCCCAACCAAATCTCCCATTTTACTCTGCATGTTTGGTTCCCCTAATTCCCTTGTTTCCCCTGAATGATCCTTACAGGCTTTGATGCACTCTAAAATCATTTATTGATGTTTTCCTATAGCTTATAAGTATTTTATTCATCCTTATTAATCCAAATATCCATTTCATTCTTAGTGTTCCCTTTATCCCTACTCAAACTCCCAAGTTATTTTATCTAGACTTTTTTTTTTTGATATCAATATTACCCTCATCTATATTTTACTTTTGGGGATGAGGTTTATCTGAGTTGATTCGATTCATGCCCTTAAAATATTTTAAAATGAGATAAACCACTCGCTCATGTCTAGGAGTTGAGTAATTTCCATGTTTAAACTTCATGATAGATACCTCCATTGATTTCATAATAAAAAATAGAAGACTGAAGGGTGCACTATGCTTGAAATAGTTTAACATTTTAAATAAGGACCATCTAACTACATTGTACTTACATTCCAAGGTAACATACTACATTATGTGGAAGGAAGTATTTTCATGTGGCTTGGGTTAAGGATTCCCAATCAAATCCATTGTGAAGAAACTCCAATCGCTCTACCTCCTCGAGAAAAACCTCTTTATTGAATTTAAAATACCTCAGTAAAAATTAACTCTTTGTTTTCTCAATCACCAACCCAATAATGTGAGTAAATATTTCATCTATGATATTGAGGGTAACTCTATTGATTCAAATTATTCTATCCTCATAGAATCTTGTAAACAATATTGAGAAATGTTTGTCATAGCTTTCAATCTTCTCCATAAATCCATCAAAAACTCCCACTTGTAGAGCTTCTCAAATTCTTTCATTTTTCATAACTTTAGGATAAAATTTTTGTTCTATTATATTAGTTAAGCCCATGTTTCTTTCCTCACAACCACTCTAGATTTCCCTATTATGGAAGTTGGGCTTCACTGAATAGAATTGTGAGGAAATGTAGTAGTGTTTTTATGTTTTTGTCATCTAATAAATTTGTTGTGGTGTCTAGAAACTTCTCCTTCAATCCTAAAATAATTAAAACAAATCTTATGAGTCCCCATCCTAAAATAAACCCATAATTATACCTTATAAGAATTATAGGCTTCCCCAATATGCCTAAGGTTAATAACATTAGCATTTCTTTCATCTTCTATCTTTAAAAATAGCTCCCTGGGGAGATCTTCATAGCCCATCTAAGTCATAAGACCCATAGTATTTAATCCTTTGTTAGCAAACTAATCTGATATGGCATTCCCTACCCTATAAGTATGTTAAATGGTAACCTATTGAAGATAGTCCAATATAACTATCACTACATCTAAAACATTTTTAATAGACCATCTAATTACATTTTTTCTAGATAAATAGTTCACAATATTTACAGAGTCTCCCTCCACCAAAACTTTTTGCACACTCAATTTCTTTGCTAATTTTATCCACCATAATGCTAACAAAAATTCCACCCAATGGTTTAACCTCATAACCATGTCTCAATTATAAGCACCAATCAAATTACCCTTATGATCTCTAATGATGCCACCTTCACCAGCTAGTCACAAGTTTCCTTTAGAAGCTCCATCAACATTGAGCTTCATCCAGTCTTCAAGGGGTTTCCATTTTGTTCTTATCCTAATTTTATCTTTTGGATATGGTTTAACTAAGTTGGAGGAATCTTTTTTCCAATATAGAGCTAAGATTTATTCAAAATGAAGTAAGCTTTTACCTTTTTTAATAAGGATAGAATTGTAATTCTACTTAATGAGTTCAAAAATTCTTATTGAGATGACTTTGCTGCTCTATCTCTTTCCCCTAAAAATTATATTATTATGTTCTCCTCAGATCCCCCATATGATATGAGGCAAAGCCAATTTATAAAGCTTATTTAGGTGGACATTATAAAATGGGCACCCCCAAGACTACCATACTTCCATTGGAGAACCTGTTTACACCCAAGAGACATTAAATTTGTCAAAAAAATGGTTCCAAATATTCTAAGTAAAAGAAAATTTGACAATCAAATGGAAAAATGATTCATTATCCTATTCACATAGCACACATCTATTGATGATAATGCATCCTCTTTTTCTAAGGTTCTTAATTATAATAATTATGTTCTGAATCACCACCCATAAGAAGAAATTTATTTTTATAGTTATCCATTTGTCCTAAACAACCTCCCAACTGTCATTAAGCCCAAGTTTTTTCACTATCAAATTATAACCAATTTTACTTTATACTAGTCATTGAAGGAGTCCTTCTAGACCATTTGATATTTTGTAATTATTTCAAGGATGTGCACATTTTTCAAAAGATTATTCATATTATATATCTTATGTGTGTCTTCTTGGTTTAAGTTATCCAAGCTCAACCTTTTACAACCTTTAACTCCTTCTAGCTCTTGCCAATATTCTTCCACCTTAGAACCATATTTATGCTTAATTTTATCTTGTAATTATAGTCCTATGTCACTCTAAGATAGAAGCATATTAGAAATCCATTTATCCCCTTAAAACCGACCCTACATCTAGATGTTAATAACAACTCTCGCATCTAAACTAATTTCTCTTTAATGTGTAGTAGGTCCCTATTCCAAAGAAATTTAAGAGTGCGGGATGTTGGGTACAATAGTACCTTAAATATACCTCCTAGGAAATACCTTTCAACCATGCATCCTATTTGATGCTCTTGATACCAACATGTATCACCTAATAGTGCCTTCAAGGAGATGATATTAAAAGAGACTTGTTCAGGTCAAACAAATATATTTTAGGAGATACCTTGAAGGTAATCTTAAAGGTAGTATAAGGCCCTCTAATGTATCACCTCGTGATGCATTTAAAGAAATACATTTATGGGAATTATATTACATTTAAGGTTACCTTGAATGTATCTCCTAGAATATATCTTTCAAACATGAATAAGGGTACCCTTGAAGGTTTTACAAGGCCCTTTAATATATCACCTAGTACTACCTTTAAACATACCTTGAAGGGCCTTATAATACCTTAAATGGTACCCTTATGCATCTTTGAGAGGTATGTCCTATGAGATACCTTCAAAATATTGGGTTCACTATAGAGGTTAAAAGACATACAAGATCCCAAAATATAAGTAGTTAATCATTTTTCATATTTTTAGTTTAAACCCTCATTTCTCAATATCATTTTATATATTATTAAAATGCATGTTTGAATGTTGATTTAATTAACTATTTTTATCTACTCAGCTATTCCACTCTTATGCATGTTTGAAAGGTATCTCCTAGGAGATACCTTGAAATTAGGATGAAATGAGGATTGAAGTATACATTATATATTATTAAAATTTATTTTTTTTGGATTGACATAAACAATGTCATTAAAAAAATGTGTTATACATTATCTTTTTAACATTTTTAGGTTTTAACATATCTCTATGCTTGTGTTATGGTATAAATAAATATTTATCTCCTCTCTCTATGTGTGTGTGTGTGTGTGTATTAGACTGATTTGATAAATACCCTGATTAACAAATATTCTCGTGCCTTTTGTAAATGTCTAGGCTAAAAAATCATACACTAATGGCTTTCTGATGTGGAGACTATGTTTCTTTCATAAATAATGGTAAAGTCATTGGTGAAGGAATAATACACAATGTTCTAGGTCTATATTTTGACTCTTTAGAATCCATAAATATCACTTCCATATGCCATAATGAGAAAATACCTTTTGAATGTGTAAATCTTAATGTGATAAAAGATTTTGATCTGACTCTACCACTTCCATTTCCTAGAGATCTTATGGATAATTTGTAGGATGTAGTTGATAATATTACTATATGGATCTAAATAATGATGTAAAATGTCACAAATAAGTTTTCTATAGAGGATGACATGGAATAAGTACACATTAAGTTTAGTTAACTTATGCATATACAACCATTGATATAAGAAAACCCTTGCTTGGATTCATTAGTTTGATATATCGATTATCCTACCACATTTCATAACTTGAGAAATGAGTTTATTAAGGAAAGGGTACATTTGTTGCACAAATGTAAAACTCTTACAAATGATGAAAAATATAATTTTGGTTATGTTGAATTTGCACAACTAGGGGAGATTTTTGGTTGTAATCTTGTCCTAATGGTGGAAAATGAATTGATAATTTACATAAGGCACATTCTACAACATTGTGAGATTTTCAATATAAAGGAAACTGAAACATATATCATTAGATGGCCTTCCAACAAGATAGTGGACATTAAATGTAGATCAATAAATTTACCATACATGACACCAAAGGATAAATAAATTGGAAATATTTGGGAAGTAGTGGATATTCAATTCATTCTTTGCATGACATTCCTATATCAAAGGCATCTAAATAACTTAACTCATGCCTATAACTACTCAGGATGAAAAATAATTCAACCAAACACTTCACTTAATGGAGTTTGATGCAAACATATATAATGAGATTACAAAAGTATATGCAAAGAGATATTGTACCACAAAATGTTTTTAGTCAAGATTTTCATTTGAGATACTAAAATATACAAAGATAAAGATGCTTGATTCCACCTATAGACACTAAAAAACCACACATAACGGTTTTAGATGTCAAAATGCCTTGAAACCCATTAACTAACCCATCAAACCTTGAGTCAAGTTAGCCATCTAGCTAACTAACCAACTTTAACACAACTTGATCATTCACCTCTAAACACTCGACTGTTAATGGTCAGCATGATCATCAATGATTAGGCTAACCATTGATAGTTAGGTCTTCCCCACCTAAATAAACACAACTCATAATGAGCAAGCTAACATGAAACAATGTAATATGGTTACCTAATGTGTTATCTAATGCATCACCTAGCATCTAAATCAGCAAACAAACCTCCTGTAGAACCTTGTACCTCCATCTCTCTTTGCCTATAAAAGGAGGGGATCAGGAGGTGAAAAGGGATCTAAGATCCATTCATCTATCCATCTTAGGAACCAATCAACCAAATAATTAGTAGTCATTAGGAGCCATCAAAATTCTTTGTAGGTTCTTCCTTCAGCAAGTTAGCAACCACGATAGAGACCTGAACCTTTGCCCAAATTATTCTTCAAGCAAATTACCATTACTCTACCAAAATTACTCTAAGATTAGATCAGAACCATTATGAAACTAGTAATTCTTCCCAAGACAAATAGGATCTCTTCACAATCATCTAGATCACGTGTACATAAATAAATAGGTTCTTATACCATACCCGTAATATAGTTTTTTACTTCTTTTATTAACTATAAAATAAACAAAAATTGAGAGAAACATTATAGAACACCCAATGGGATTTAGTAGCATCTAGGTGTCCCTTTTATTCCTTATTCTATGCAAATATAAAGAAATAAAAATTTATTTTGGGTATAAAATAAACCTTGCATACATTGATTGTTTGTATGTTTATCTCATTTAGTTAAATTATAAGTAAAAATAATCAATCATAGTTTCACTTCTTTTCTAGTACCTATTCTATAAACCAAATTATTTTTCACATATTGTACATCATCTTTCACTTTAGTGTATGTTTTTTATTGCCTTGAGATATTTTTTATTTTTATTTCTTTGTGTTTGAGTTATGAGATTTCTTTTATTTCTTTTTATTTCTCACATGGTCTTTACAAGACAATAGTTGAGAAACCAAACCAACCAAGAGCCACCTTCCTCTTCTTCATCCTCCATGGAATATACCTCAGATGTTGAGGGTTATCCCAATCCTTCTACACCCCCTACCATGCCTCAAATAGTTGTACAAGATGATTTAGATTTCACCACCTTCCTTGATAACAACCCCATGGCCCTCCAACATTACCTAAACACCTTAGCTCACCACACCACTACTTCGGTTCTTCCTAGTGATCCACCTTATGGGATGCATCCCCATGTTATGGTTTCCACTACCTATACCCAACCTATAACCACTCAAGCATCTTACTTCACCAATAATCCACCTACTAGCTCCATGCAAATTCAATCAAACAACCCAACCAATAACTAAACACCCCTACACTAAATTTAAACCCCTCTAACATAGGAGAAACATTAGCTTTATTTACCTATACTCCATCCACCATGGGGATACCTTCTACCCATATTTCCACTATTCCTCTCATCACTACCAACCTACTAATTTCCACCCCACTTCAAAGTGTGGTGTTTTCTATACCTTCTACCCTTCCACCTATCAGTCTTAGAGTTACCAATCACCCACAACCAATTAACCCATCCATACCTCCAACCCAATTCATATCAATTCCCTAATCTACCAATTTGATCATACCTCTGAACCAGCCTACATCAATCCCTCAAGAAATACCCATGACACCCTACCTATGCTATGTTCCTAATCCACGTGGATACATAGTTCCATATTTTAACCAACCTCTTCTACCCACTAACCCTTATGTGGCATCATCCCTACCCTCAATGACCATATACCAACATGTGGAATCCTCTCAACCTTCTACTAGTTATCCATATATTTCATCCACCCAACCTAATTAAAACTTACCATACAATTATAGAACTACCCAACCCCAAAAAATTTGGTCAAAATGTTGATGGACAAAATGACCAACCTAGAGTCATCTATCTCTGAGGCTCACAACCTCTTTTTTTATGAAAAAATCTATAATGAACCTATTATCCCATCCATTCCTATCCAAACTTACCCTCTTCAATGGGAAGTACCTAAATTTTATATGTTTTAAAGCAATGAGGATCCCTAACAACACCTAAGAGTGTTTCAACATTCTTTCTACTTGATTACCTATGATGATGTTCTTCTCCTTCACACCTTCCCTATGTCTTTATCTAAACTAGCATTGGATTGGTATAGTTATCTCACTAAAAACTCCATCTTTTCCTTTTCCCAAATTGCCCAAACCTTTTTAGACCACTTCTCAATCAGTAAATCTAAGAAGGTCTCCATCACCAACCTTTATTCTATTAGGCAATTTGATGATGAATCAATTATTGATTTCATAGAAAGATGGAGAGGCCTTATCAAGCATCTCTCTTTCTATTTTCCCCAACCTAAGTTGATTGAAATATGTTCTCATTATTATACCAAACACATTGACCCTACTCTATAGGTTTAAACCTTTAAAACCTTTGATGAGGCTTTCACCATGGCATGTAAACTAGAAATCAAAACCATCAATGAGGGGAATCTAAAACTAAGAAATAAAAAATCTAGCTTTAAATCCAATGAGCCTTCCCCATCCAAAACCACCAAACAATCCAACCACCCCAACACCAAACCAAAGGCATCCATAAACACAGTTGTCCTTAAAACCACTCCACCTCTAGTTATCAACCAACCCAACCAAACCAACCCCTCTAACTCCTCCAATCATCAAAATTGAAATCAAAATTGAGATACCCCAAAATAATATACTCTATTAGGGGATTCATATGCTTTAGTTTTAGACAATTTTCTCAAATCCCACATCATACAAACTCCCCCCATCAAACTTCTTTAAAAATTTGATGCTTCTCATCTTGTGCCTGGTTGGTATAATGATAATGATCTATGTGCTTTCCACCAAGTCAATGGGCATGACATTAGTAGATGTAACACCTTCAAAACCATTGTCCAAAATTTGATTAATAAAGGATAACTTGTATTAGACAATCTCAATGCACCCCTGAATTAGTCACTTAACATATTTTGACAACATTTTCCCAATCATGCCCCTTCTACCAACCATGACGATACCAAACTAGAATCATCTCATGCTTGTGAGGTCCATATGGTAAATGTAATTATTAGTGAACCCATCATTGATAAAACCATTGTATTGACTACCTCTTCCTCCACTCCACTTATTAAAGTGGAAAAATCACCTTCCATTCCTTTGGACACCCAAACAAATGAAACAACTACCTCCTCTTCTTTACTTGATGAGATAACAGACTTACCCACCTCTCCTTTGATATAAATACCAAATAATGAAACCATGTCCATCAAACTTTCCTCCCCTATCATGGAACCACCCACTCCCTCTTTAGAAACCATATCACAAAGAGAGATCACCCTATCTACTCCTTTTATGGAGGAAACATCTTCCCAAATCCTAGACCCTTTCATCAAGGACAATGGTAAAGAAACCATTCCCTTACATTAATTTATGGGACTAATATTTGAATCCAATGACCAAAGAACTAAACCAATTTACAAACCCTTCCCTAGACTTATCTAAAGCCTAGAATTCTCATCTCAACCTGATCTAGATCGAGCCACCTTTTGGCACTATCTTGGGCTTCCCTATCAAAACAATAATGAACCTTTAACCTCATTTTCATACACCATTAAACTTATCATTACCTTAATCCCTTCATGAAATACCTCTCCCTCTAACACCATAGAAAAACCATCCAAACCATCTCCATCCAAAATCATCAAATCACCTTACATATCTCTAATCAAACCTATCAAGAACCTATGGGTACTTCCTACTCCTTGCCTCATCCACCTATATTTCAAGTTAGACTTAACCCCATCTAGTCCACCAAATAAAACATTGAACAAACCAACAAAGAAGGTGGAACCACCTAAACTCCCACCTAGAATTAGAACTGTACCACCCCCTTCTCTCTTACCTTCCATATTGGGAACCCATCCTTCTTCCATCCTCATAACTCATTATTCTATTAAGAAGGAAAACCTTCCCAAAATTACCCAAACTAAACTTCCTCCTATTATTATACCTTTATATACCCCTTATACAACATCAAACTCCCCATATTTTTAAAACTATCTACCTCTACCTACCCACATATCTCCAAACATTCATCATCCCAATCATCTACCTTTAGGTATTTCACCTTCAAAATTTCAACCTCAAAACCACCCAACACCAAAAAAACCCAACCAGACATACCTACCAAAACCATTCTACCACCCATAACCCCCATAGTGAAGCCTACTTCTAAGAAGGCTCCCACCTCAAAAACTAAAAGCCCATCACCCTTAATACCTTTGCTCAAATCTTATTCAACCATTTTACAAAGGTTGTTACAAACTTCTCCCTTAAACCTATCACTTATCAAACCCTTTGACCCTTCAATTCCCAAACCATCTTAGTTTGATGATAGTCTAATCTACTCATACCATAGGACACCTAAACAAGACATGGATAACTACAAAGCTCTCCAAGCACTTACCCATAACTTATGGGATGAGGATGATCTATTATCACATGAACCTTTCTTAATATAATTATCAACCCAACCACCAAACAAACCTATCCAACACTTACCCAATCCCACACTCTCATATAAGAGTGAGGAGGAACTAAACTAGCCTTCTAGCCCAACACTTCCCCTCATCCACACTATATATATCATTACTCAATCTTGGGCCTAGTAAAAGGATAAGGGAAAGGCCAAAGAATCTATTTCATGGACATATCCTTCCACCCCTCAACCTTTAAACTAAACTCAAAACCTTTCACCTTCACCAAAACCCAAAACCTAAAATATCCATTTTGGATGCCTCTCCCTCCAATCCTTATGAATCTATCCAATGAGTAGTTCTGAAATAGCTTCACTAGACCCTAGTGAAGATAAGTCTATATGAATTGATCAATACCTCACCCCATCACTGCTAAGCACTAATAAAGGCCCTATAATCTATAGAGGGCAAACCCAAAGACCCTTATCCTCTTGTAACCCTTGTCATAGATATTTGACTTTCCACCCTTGTCACATTTAAGGATTCAGAACTACCTTTGGTTCATCCTAAAGATCTCGATCCTCCTCTTTTCATCACTATATACATTAATCAAACTGACATCAAAAGGGTGATGATTTATTGGTGAAATAGTATTAATATTATATCTTCCCATGCTTATGACCAAATCTAGATGTTAAATAATATCATGTCAAAAACCAAAGTGGTCCTCCATTCCTTTAATGATACTATGGACACAACCTTAGGAACAATTATCCTCCACATCTACTTGGGACCTTGCACACTTATAGATCTCTTCTACATTATAAAAGATGAGTTTTAATACATCTTTCTTGGGATCCCTTGGATCCACTCCATGATTTTATTCCCATCTACCTTTCATCGATGTGTCAAATTCGAACATGAGGGTCAAGTCATCACCATACAAGATGACCTTAGTCCTTTTGCATCTTTCAACTTGACATATCAACCCAATGATTTTTTTTTCCACATTCATCCTCCTCACCACAAACCAACAATAGCTCCACCCATACCATAGATGAATATTCAAATAAATCATCTATCCCTTCTTCTCAGATCCCAATAAAAGACCCCTTAGAACCTACATTCTAATGTCTCTCATTAGGAGTATCATCTTTTGGCCTTGGATTCCTTCCCTACTCCTCAAGAGTATGGGAACCTTGACCATGATTCTTATTATGATCCCAATATAAAAAACATCATCCCTTTTGGTCTTTTCAACCACCAAACAAACTTCATCTATGGGGGACTTTATCATTTGTTTCCCGCTTCCTCCACAACCTCTTCTATCTGATCATTCACCTCCAATTTCTTATATTTGGACAAACTAGAATTTTCAAAATTGTACCTTCATAGGTGTACCTAAAAAGGATTTGGATTTATCCATTATGAACATGGAACCCATGAGTTAAGTTTGACCAAAACCTAGAAACCTCATGAGCTATTTGGCCTTGGGTTCATCCCACCAGAAGAACTTGGCAATTAAACCAAACCCATCACCACCATTGACAAGGATGTTCCATTCTCACCAACTCCACCTCAAAAGTTTAAAAAATTCAAAACCATCCATTCTAACTTTTTTTTAATTAAATACCATTAGTTTGGACCCCTTGACCTATCAAAAGGGTGACCAAACTAAAGCCTTTCCTCTGATTCATCCTAAAATGGTGGAAAATGATTATCCTACTATCCACACCAACCAACATCAGGATGATGATTCCATTCTCACCTATCTTGGTATATGGGATTCTTTTATCCACAAATCCCTTCTTCTTAAGAACCAAACCATGTTGAATGAATCCACTATTGATGTTAACTTGGGTACTCAGGATAACCCTCACATTATAAAGATTGGTTAATCCTTAAATTCCTTAGAATAAAAATATTACCATTCCCTCATTCATGATCAAAGCATAACATTTACTTGGTCCTATTAGGATATGCCTAGAATTAATATTTCCATAGCTCTCCACAATATAGTCATCCATTTTGATGCTAAGCCTGTTAGGCAAAAGCTTCACAAGATGCACCCTCTTATTGCCCTTCTAGTCAAAGAAGAGATTCAATGCCTCTTATCTATCAATTTCGTTCAACCCATTGACTATCCCTAATGGGTTTATAATATCATCCCCATTACCAAACCCATAAAGAGGCTTTGCTTTTGTATATATTTTCATGACCTCAACCTTACTTCTCCAAAGGATGACTTCCCTTTGCCTAGTATCAACCAACTTATTAATCTTACAGTTGGCCATGAGATGTTATCTCTCATGGATGGTTTCTCAAGATATAATCAGATCTTGATTTCCCTTGAGGATCAATGTAATACTTCCCTTATCACCCCATGGGGAAATTTCTATTACAGAGGCATGCCATTTCATCTAAAAAATGTTGGGGCAACCTACCAATGTGTAATGACCTACATCTTCCATGATCTCATTGACAAAATCATAAAGGACTATGTAGATGATGTCCTTGGGAAATCCAAATATTTCAAGTGTCATCTAAAAGTTCTCAAAATTATCTTTGAGTGCCCAATTTATTTTCATGTCTAACTCAACTATAAGAAATGATTTTTTGGGGGTCTTATCTAAGAAGCTTCTTAGCTTTATCATCTCTCTAAGGAATCAAACTAGACCCTACCAAAGTCAGAATGATCCTCAAAATACCACTTCCAACCCACCTTAAGAAACTCTATAGTCTACATGGGAAACTCCAATCCATTCATCTCTTCATCTCTCAATTATAAGATAGATTGTGACACTTTCATCTTCTCAAGAAAGATATATATTTTAAGTTGATGAAAGAGTGTCAAGAAGCTTTTGATTTACTTATAGATTACCTTCTTTCTCCACCCATTATTATCCCTCGTAAAGAGGACCAACCCTTCTACCTTTATATCTCTTCCAATGACCATTCCTTAGGGGCAATGCTCACTCACCATGATGAATAAAATAAAGAGAAATCTATCTACTATATAATTCATACACTTATAGAGTATGAGACATGGTACACCCATATCAAGAAACTTTGCCTCACATTAGTCTTTGTGGATTCAAAATTTCATCATTACCTCCTCAATCATAAAACCTTTATCATCACCAACACTGACCCACTGAAGTATGTGCATTCTAAACCATACTAAAACCAACATTTGGCTAAGTGGCTCATGATCCTAGCTGAGTTTGACCTTGAGTTCCTCTAAAGAAGTTAATTAAAGGGCAAGTCATCTCTAATCAATTGGCTAAATCTCCTTTGCTAGATAACCAACCACTTCCTCTTGTGTATCCATATGAGTCCATTGCAACTCTTTCTCACGAAGACATCACCCACCAAATGACCATGTTCTTCAATATCTCAAAGTAATAGTGAAATAGGGGTGCAAGAGTTATTCTCATTCCCATCGATGGTGAACCTCTTTCTCTCTCTTTCAAACTTGATTTTGAGTGTACCAATAATATAGCTAAGTATGAAGCCCTAGTAATAGGTTTCTAAACCACTCTAGCCTTGAAAGTTAAGATGATCAATGTCTTTGGTGATTTGTAACTTGTGGTCAACCAAATCAATGGATCTTACCAATTTAAGAATGATGTCTTACAATAGTACAAATGACTAGTAGATGTACTACTAACATCATTTGATCATTACCTTATCCAATTTTTTTCATGATCTACTAACAAGTTTGTGGATATAATGGTTTCCCTTGCTTCCTAGATCCCCTCTACACATATTAATTATAAGATATTTATCACCATTCATCATTTTATCATACCCCCTTATATCCAATCTAACTTCCTTACCATTTATAATGTGGAGGAATCTACATTAGACATTTGGTATGAGAAAATCTTTGAATACCTCAACCTCAACATCATTCCTCCCAACCTCTCTAAGAATATTTGATGAGCCTTTATTTAGAGTACCTATAATTATACCATACTAGGGGGATCCTTTATAAATATGGTTTTGATGGGCTCTTAATCCATTACCTACATAGCCATGAAGCTTCCCATGTTATCAAGGAAACACATGATGGGATTTATGGGGGACACTTTAGTGGTCTAGTTATCATTAAATGTATCCTTCACCTTCACTAATAGTGGCCCACACTCAACCAAGACTATTATTACTATGTAAAGAAGTGTGTTAAATTTCAACAACATGTCAATTTACACCACATGCCAGCCCATGGCCTTCAAGTATCTAGGGATTTTTAGCCCTTATCATAATGGGGACTAGATCTCATTAGGGAAATCAATCTTCACTCTTCATAATGGCACCACTCCATCATCACCATCATCGAGTATTTCACCAAGTGGGTGGGAGGTTATTCTTCTCATCTTGACATAAGCTGATAATATAGTTGACTTCATTAATCATCATATCATTTGTCATTTTGGTGTTCCCCATAAGATCATCATTGATAATGGAAAATCTTTCAAAAATAAGCAAGTCCAAGGTCTTTGTGATGCATTTGGCATCAAGTTAAGTTTTACCTCAACTTATCATCAATAAATAAATGAATAGGTATAAGCCTCTAATAAAACCCTTAATAATATGTTAACCAAAGTGGTCAGTGCTTCTAGTCAAGATTGGCATTTACACATCCCTTTCACTTTATGGGCCTATTGCACTAGCATGCAAACCTCTATGGGTACTACCCCTTTTTTCTAGTCTTTGAAGTAGAGGTAGTCCTACTTCTCAAATTCCATATTCCCTCTCTTCACATATCCTTAAAAGACATCGTTTCTAAGAGTGACTATCATCAAGAGAGTATATCACAATTGAAGCTACTCAATGAGCATCATTTAGTAGTATTTAACCACCTTTGTGTCTATCAAGAGTGAATAAATGACACCTATAAAAAGCACCTAAAATATTGATAATTCAACATCAGAGACTTGATCCTAAAGGAAAATAAACATGTAACCAATATGGATAAAATCAATCTAGGAAAGTTTGCTTTCAATTGGCTTGGACCCTACATCATAACCCATAAGTATAGATTAGGAGATTTTCATTTACCCACTCTTGAAGGCAAGCCAGAACCTAAGACTCTCAATGCTTCACATCTACATCCTTTATTTTTTTAAACAAGGATCAAACTCATCTTTTTGTCTAACTTAATCTCATCCCTTAATTTATGAGATTTTCACCTTCCTCACATTTTCATCCCATCCCCTTTGAGAATAATTTATTACAACATATAACCATGTGATTAACCATTATAGTCATAGCCTAGTCTTAAATATGGGTACCCTAACTCTACCCATGGCATGGCTCTCATGGATACTTTTTGTCCCTAATTAGATAGAATCCCATGTTTATTGTCTCTAAAACCCAACCCTTTCATCTATCATTAACCTTCTTGTGTTCTACGTTTTTCCCTCATAAAAGTAAAACTCTAAGCCCAAATAGACTTATCCATGTCTAAACTAGCATAAAAATAATTTAGGATACCTGGATATCACTAGGGTCAAATATCTCTAGCATGTATACTACTCCTTAGAAGGATATCTACCTAACATTTAAAATTGCTTAAAAATTTAGACTAGTCATTTGAAGGACAACTACCAAATGAATAAACCCAAAATTAGACCACTCCCTTAACGGATGGATAAGTCAATTTTGTCAAATAAATCATTTGAAACTTCCTACATCGATAAACTTCACAAACCTATCATAAAAAATAAATAAAATACCCTCTATCAAAATCAAAACAAGCTACTCCAAGAAAGCTATAATCAGATTTCATATATAGCATTAGTAGACTTTCTACATCGATCAATCTAAACCATACATTGAAACATGAAATTATCTATTATGGTTATTAGGTCACCTATAGAAGGGGAAAACTAACCCCCAAGATGTTACACTACCCTTCATACCACCTATCATCCATCTCCCCTTTGTACCATCTACAAATCAAGGGATTCTGATCTTACTTGACACAATGTGATCAAGACACCTTTTTATCAAAACATGCATGTTAATGCAAAGAATTTGAAGGGATTATGTTCATTAGGCCAATCTAACTTCAGTTTTGTTTATTCCTCACCAATGAAGAATCATCATGCCTCTTTCGTTATCCACTCTTAATTGGTTCATGTATTCACTTAGACATATGTCTCATGCATTTCATTTCATTTCACACATCTAGTTTTGTTATTTAAACTTACTTTATGTGCCATCATCAATATAATAACTATAAAAAACACATCATCAAAACATCATCACCATGTATAGAATAATAACCATGACTCATAAATCATATCATAACATCCATGATCATAACCATAATTAAAACATCATAACTATCATAAATCAACAAAATAAACTAAATCATCATAACATCACATAAACCACATCACCATAAACATAACTCAAAACATCAAAACCATATATGGAACCATAATCATAAACACCATAAAACACATCACATCATAATCATAAACATCATAACCATAACCATAATCATAAACCACATCACATATCCATGATCATGACCATAATCAAAACATTATAACCATGTATAGAACAATAAACATAAATCATCACATGCCTAAGCTAGCAAGTCTATGTCTCATAAATCATAAATCACAATAAACATATGAACATCAAAACCATGAACTATAAAGCATAAAATCAAATCTATATATCATTATCACATTATATACATCATGTCTCATCAACATAAAATAGTACATATAACAATGTGCATCTCTCTCTCAACATATACATCTCATCACATTATCTCATAGCCCAGTATCAAAATCATATACATCTTTACATATCATAAAACTATGCCCATAGGGCACCACTACCATCTAGTGTTTACCACTTAACGTGCCTACCTATCTACCCACTGAAGTGACCCACTGACCTAGAGTCACTACACCTACACCACCTACCAAGATGGATTATACTTACCCCATCGAGGCTCCATTAGATATTATGTCAAGACTATGGCCAAGTACCATGCCATAAGGATACTACCTAGTGGTCTTGATCATGTTGTAGTTGTTCCTCATGTCTATCTTAGGGAGTCCCTCTTCTAGGTCACCAAGCCTAATGAAGTCTTGGGCTGGTCCCTCTCACCCATCATTGTGGCAACCTAACCCTATAATATCACAACCTAGCCCTATAATATGGCCACCTACCCCTATAAAGCTATAATCTATGCATGCATAGTGCCTAATATTACTCCTCCCTAACCATTAAGTCCACCCCTATAACTATACATATGGACCCCCACCAACTGGATCCACATCCATAGCCTACCTAGCCCCATCATCCCATCTAAAATTTACCACTACATAGAAGTCTTGGTACCATTTTGTGTAGCCATCAACAAAACATATATCATCGATCTCTACTCTAGCAAGCAATTCCTTATGATTAAACACTATCTCCACTAGTTATGGCACTAGAAGCAAAAACTTAGCACCCTCTTAGTTGTACCTCAAAAATAGACCTCAAATTCCTTATACCAATCCAAACTACCTAAAAATTCTATCAATAGGGATGATCTCAATATCACCCTCTCTCCTCCAAAAATTCCACCTATAACTCTACATTGACAAAATATGTTGAGTATAGTGGGCCCACCTTGGAATGCTAACATATGGCCTCCAAACTACATATATAACCACTAGGGCCTCTAGTTCCCCCTAAACCAATAAATATCCTTCATGCCTCCTCTATATCCTATAAACACACAATCACTCCTATACCACATGAAGCCCACTTCAAAATCCATCTATGTATATCCCTCCCATGGTAGCCTCACCAACCTCAACACCCAAATATACTCATAAGCCCAGTACTATAGCACAAACCCCATGTTGATCCCATACCTCCTATGAGCTCTAAACCCCCATAACTCCTTGTATATTTTTACCAATAAAATATGTGCCCACCCAAAAATTATCTAACCTAGTAACATCTCCACTAAAAAATTTATTAATAGATATGGAAACCACCCACTACTTAAATTTATTAATGTAAAACATGAGACTACCATCATCATCAACAACAACCTTTGATCATATCAGGCCCTTTGATATAATGGCCTATAGTTGAAGCTTCTAGTATGCCACCTAGCCAAAGCCCTGATCCTCACCATATAGGAGCTCTATGTGCTCATCCCTCTCCTCTTTCTCAATTTGATATATTGGCTCCCCTTGAATGGGTAGCTATTTGATCCTATGTACATCTTCTAGTATGATAGTTATCTCACCCATCGATAGGAGAAAGGTGTTTTTGGCTAGATCCCATCTCTTAATGAGGGTTATGAACATCATTGCATCATGCAACATGTGTTATAAGTAAACCATCATTCTGAGGCTAACCTCCTCCATGTGCATCTAATCATCATCATTCATCCCATAGTGGATCTCTATAAATATCTAAAGAATTTGATCTCAAATTTGGATCTAATCTTGTGCCTACATAATTTGTTATAAAAAACACTTAGTTTTTATATAAACTAATTTGCCCATAGATTTCACTTTTTTTTACCTTATTCATCCTACCTAAAGACACCTATTTGACCCAACTTAAACTACATCAATCTCTTTTTTACACCTACCTCATACCAAAACTTCCATTAGCATTCTAATTGCTAAAATACATTCCACATCAAAAAAATTCCTTACCCTTTTGTCAAAACCCCTTAACCATTTGGTCAATCATCGATTATCACTATGAATGTCGATAGTCAGCTAGCCCTTTAGCACATGATCTTCAATCATTGACTAATACCATCAAAGGTTAGGTATGACCAGTGACGATGACTATGTGTGACTACCAATAGCAAAACCCCCAACCCTATCTACCCAAAAACCCACCTGACCACCCCTTTCAAATATATAATTTAGATAACTATGTCTTTTACCTTACCCCCAACCAACCTACCCTTCCAATTTCAAATTTCACCCACAAATTTTAACATTCACAACACAAAACATAAACCTATGGAAAACATCCAAAACCCTACCACCCTCAACAAATCAATAAAATTTAACCAAAAATGACCGAAATAAAACTAATCTATCAATTCAATGCAACCCCTACCTCATTACTCATCTTTCATCAAATAAGGATCTTGGGTCCCACTACTTAGCCATGTCCTTATCTACCCTACATCCTCAGACCACCTCAACAATCAACCACTCAACATGAATCAGCTCCTTAACCAATTAAAAACCACCTCATCAGTACTCTCACACAAGACACCAAGGTCACCAAATGTATAGGATTTAGAGATTCAAAAGATCTAGTTGAATGATAATTTAATAAATAAGAATAACACAATTATATTAATGTTATCTCTAAGAAGAGATGTTTTATTGATCAAATTTGTAGATCCAAACATACACCTATCTCTGAGAAGAGATGTCTGATTGCCTTTTCAGGATACATCTATTTTTATACATAATTTTAAGGTAGGATGAGGATGTGTAAGGTCACCAATATTGAGGGAGATGAAGTTGTTTGACTTCCATGATTTACAACATTACAAAATATGAGAAATTACTATTTTTAGAAACATACTACTTTTAGACTGCATTATTAAAATTAAAATTTATGATACTTCTATTGGGATTTATGGGATCAAAAACCATTTATCATATATCCATTCCATCCCATCACATTCTCCTCATTCTTATCGTTCCAATGATTCAAACGAGGATTCAAATGGAGCTATGGTGCAAAAGTTATGGCTCTTGGAAGTTCTGCCACCAATTGGGGTAGAACAATCACCCAAATTGTCACTTGAAATGTTGCTTAGATCACAAAATAAAAAGTTAAAATGACATCTCTTTTTCAATTTTTATCCTCTACACTTTTAGGGTTTCCCCCTGATCATTGATGTTCAGGGTGACCATTGATGATCAATTTGGAGGCCCCTAATTATCGACGGTTAGGATCTCCTCTTTTTGCAAATTTTTTGGCACCCACACCTTAGTGCCACATTTTGGGAGATTAAATTCTCCACTTATCATATCAACCACATCTAACTTAATTTTGGCCATTTTGGTTTGAACTATAACATATTTTATGACAAGCCTACCTTGGTCCTTTTGGCCACACTGACCAACCTTGCCATGTTGAACATTTGAATCTACACCACCTAGTGCACACTAGAACATTTGTGTTTTTCCCAAGAGCACTTCCTACCTCAAATACCTAAAAAAACACTAACCCTATTTATAATATTTTATATTAATAACCTAATCATCTATGACTAATGTTTTGGCTTAGTTACCCCATCACCAATCTTTCTAGAATGAACCTTTTACAATTTTTACCAACTATGACAACTTAGTCTATGTGAGATCTCAGCTATCACATTTTTTGCACATGTTTTTCACTTCAAATGCCCAACCTCCATTGTCACCAACCTCATGACTCACCATAAACTACCCATTAAACCCACACCTGATTCAGTTTCACCTCATCGACTCCTATTTTGAGGGGGAACACCTCTTCCCATACTCAAGGCAACCAAACCTTTGACCAATAATATGTTTTTATTTTTTTATCTTATTAACTCAAAGCCACATTAAAAAAGGGGCAAAATTTAGACACTAGAAAACCACACACAATCATTCTAGATGTTGAAATGTCGTAAAACCCATTAACTAACCCACCAAACCTTGAGTCAAGTTAACCATCTAGCTAACTAGATCACTAATTTTAACCCACTTTGACCCTTCACCTTTAAACACTCGACCATTAATGATCAGCATTACCATTGATGTTTAGGTCTTCCCCACTTGAACAAAGACAACTCATGATGATCAAGCTAACATGGCACAATTTAATATGCCCTCTTAATCCATTGTCTAACACATCACCTAACATCAAAATTAACAAACAAACCTTTTATAGAACTTTATACCTCCATCTCTCTTTGCCTCTAAAAGGAGGGGAGCATGAGGTGAAAAAGGATCCAAGATCAATTCATCTATCCATCTCAACAATCAAGTAACCAGATAACCAGTAGTCATCAAGAGCTATCAAACTTCCTTGTAGGTTCTTCCTTTAGTAAGTCAGCAACCATGATAGAGACCCAAATCTTTACCCAACTTATTGTTCACTCAAATTACCATTACTCTACCAAAATTACTATAGGATCATCTACCATCCATCATCAACCAGTCATTCTTCCCAAGACGAAGAGGAGCTCTTCATAATTATCTAAATTATGTGCACACAAACAAATATGATATTCTACCATACCCATAATATAGTTTCTTAATTTTTATATTACCTATAAAATAAAAAAATTGAGAGAAACACCACCAAAATAGATAGGAGGTAACATGTCTTGGATTCCCTTTCTGCCAGTTTATTTAAGAAAAATAAAAACAAAACTACCACTGATTTTTAGGGTATTGAGATCTGTTTGGAATCTTGGTTGAAACATATGGATTGAAGAGAAGCATCATTTTTGACATTAAAAATTGTCACAAAAATGGGAATTAAATTCATTCCATACAAGGATGTTTTGACAATATCCACAAATAAAGACAATGGCAACTAAAGATTTGTCAGACTAATTGGTAGATGATTTTGTAGATGTTTCTTCAAGGCTTACATGCTGGGTAGATATAAATGGTGCACAAAAAAATATTTTACATCTTCCAACATATTTCACTCAAGAATTTATGAGGTTCCACATTAATTCAAAATTAGAAGATATTGAATATGAGAAAATAACCTAGCCAAAATTCAATAGCATGTTGAAAACTAATTTTCATGATGTGACCATTTCCAAGTCTGATGACTTCACTAGGTTCAAAAAATAGTATCTTATTTACTCAATAAAAATGATTTGGGTCCCTATTTAGATATTAAAAATATTTCATTCATCATAAAAGTGTGATTCACTCAAATCAAATACTTTATATAAGAAAAATGTATTACACACATAAACAAATATCAGAGCAATACCCTAAAAAATGCCTCAATGTCATTCATGACAAGGTAGAATGTTAAAAAAAAAAAATTCTAAGGATTGTGATAAAAATTAAAGTAGTTACCAACTAAAAAATTAGACTTATCAATGGTATGGATTATCACACATTGTCATGGTGCAGGTAGATATGAACATTTTTTCTACTATTTATTCTTAGAGGGTCTCACTTTAATATCACCTTAATTAACAAGTGTTTGAAGGATATGGAAAAAATAATTCTAGATACTTATGGATTTACTACATAATCTTGGATCTTCAAAATATCCATTGTATGATGCACTTTTGTCTAATATCCGCTACCTTGAATGCAATAAATACATAAAATAAGCACAATTAATTAGTGCCTTCAAGAAACTTCCTCTAGGCTATACCTTCAACTAGATAGATATTTTGGGGATAATAATAACATGTACTTCCTTCCATCGATTATTATAATAAAAAAATGTCTAACCTTATATGGAATGAAATGTAATTCTATTACATTTAAAATTTCACAAAATAATGTTTCTTGTACAGGTTTGTGTTGAAATATTTATCTCTCCTTGTCTACAAAGGTATTTTCCTCACTGTAAAGTTAGATTTCTTCCTATATTACATACCCATGAGGACATTGATGGCACATTTGGAAACCTATCTAAATGTATAAACAGGGAAGATGTGTAGAGTGTGTTATAGATGATGGATAATTATCCGACATGTGAAAATAAAAGAAACTCCATGACATATTTGAGTAAATAAGTAGTATATTTCAAGGACTATATTAATAGTTACCATCTAAAGGTAATAAAAAAATAGTATTCTTGACAAAAGGTCAATAATTTATTATATACATGGAGTAAGGTCAGCCCAGTATGCATTTTAAAAACTCTATAAGAGATAAAAATTGATCCCTCCCCCCTAATTAAATTATGGGAAACAAAATAAAATGGTGAGACAAATGTTCCAAAAGGTAATTTGATGAAAATAATTTTAAAATACATGAAAAATAGAGAAAATTTGAAAAATTCTATTGTTACAAAAGTCTCAAATTGAATTAGAAAAAAGAGTGAAAAACAAATTAAAGATAACTTGATTAAGTATGTAAAGTAATTCAATGAATTTGGTTTGACTAAAAATTGTAAGTGTAAGGATCTAGAATATTACTTCTAAAATATTCATGACATAATTAAAGAATACATGTTCCCTTATGAAGTTTAATATATAAGATATTTTTGGCCTAGAACTTGCCATGACATACCCTTGCATAGATATCTATACAAAATGGTTCATGATAAGGCCCTTGATTTTGGAGTGGCATTTATAAGTACATATGTTCGTAAGAGAAGAAAAATAATAAAAATTTCATTTGATCCAAATCAATATGTGTAAAATAGAGATATGTTATTTTTCAAACCTGATGATTCTAAACGAGTGAACTACACAATATGGGTTGCTAGAGCCGAAAGCAATATTGAGATATTGTAAATAAACGGTGATATAAAACAAAGTGTCAAAATAATTTGGTTCATCCCAATTTATGTAGGTAAAAAATATGTAGAAGAAGATAAATTTATTCAAGTTATTTTAATAAGAAATGGAAGCCAAACCCAACTGACAAGTCTTTACCATCTATTCTAATAGATAGTTCATCTACACTTGGAAACTAAATAAAAATTAGAGAGGTCATAAACTTATTCACACTAATCTTTTGAAAGGCATTGTAATAGACTACTTAAATGAATCATAACATTAGGCACTTCAAAAATATTGATAAAGGATTAGAATTTATTGATCTCTTTAATGACATTGGCAATTTGAAATGGTCTTTCCTTAATTTTGGAATGAGAAGTACAAATGGTTTTTAAAAAAAGTGAATATTTTTGGCATGTAAAATGTTTAATTGGACATGTAAAATGTTTTATTAGATTCACCTAGGAGATGCCTTATTATTTTATTATTTTATTTATTTTTAGAGTGTTTTTCAAGTGGCACTTTGCATTTTTTGTATTCCTAATTTTGTCTTTACATTTTGGGTCTTAAAAAATACACTTCAGCATTTCCATTTTATATTTTTTACTTTGGTAATTATGCATCTACAAAAGGCCTTCAACATTTTTGAATTAGAATGTGCACTTCATATTTTGTGTGTTTTAAAATTGTCTTCGGATTTTGTGTCTTCTAAATAGTAAGTTTGCATTTTTTGAACTATGAAAGGATCTTCAAAAAATGGTATCTAAAATTTGCACATCAGGATTTACTCATTGGATTTTGTACATTAAAAAATACACTTTAGCATTCTTGTGTTTGAAAAATGGTCTTTGAGGTTTATGCCTTGGAATTTCCCACTTCAGCATTTTCATTTGGTGAATTTCACTTTGGCATTTGTGTCCCAAGTTTTTCTATTTCACAATTAATTTTTTATTAAAATGTATTTAGCATTTTTACATTTGCATTTTGCACTTTGGCAATCAAAATTGGGTATCTGTCATTTATGCATCAAGATTTGTTATTCATCATTTGTGTATCAACAAATTCTCTTCAAATTTTTAGTTTTTCAAATTATACTTCATTCAAATATCTTAGAATGGTATTCGATAACTCAACACACACAAATCATGTCTACCACAAACTCAAATTGCAAAATCCCAAGCACTTGAGATCATGCCACATAACAAAATCACAATAACTCAGCTATATATAAGGATGAACATTCAAAATAAATCACTAGAGATCATGCCACATGGCATAATATTAGTGACTTTGCTATGTGGAAGGATGAATAGTCAAAAAAAAAATTTGAGCATGGCGAGCACCTGAGATTGTGGCATGCATCACAATTTTAGTAATTGAGCTATGTGGGAGACTAATAAAAATCTAGGAGGTACCGATAAATTTGATCACTTTTGATCATATCACTTAACATAATATTTGAGAGACTCTCATGAATACCAAAGTCAATATGGGTGAAATGCTGATTTTTTTAATAATCAACATGTGGCCTTTGTGAGCTAAATTTTGATAGTCATGGGGATATCACTTGAAGATTAAATAAATAGTTTATGATAAAATCAAATTCTAACATGTGGTATCCTAGGCATGATAAGTTCCCTAATCACATATCAACATGTGGCATAAGGAGTCTACAGATGATGTAATTAGACTAGTTAATCAAAAATTGATATCAAAACCCTGATTGCATTAAATGGCTATTTTCATTATGCTTGGCCCGATTGATGTATGAATTATCTTTTCTTATAAAATAAACCACCCAATCTTATTATTTGTAAATGCATAGTCTATGAACTAGTTTGAATAGCTGTAAAAATTTGATTGAAGTTTGCACACTTAGATGTGATTTATTTGTAATAAGTCTAACTAATTCTTGTTAAGTCCAATTAATTCTTGATAAACCCCAATTTATTTTTGATATTTTTCAAAAATTAGACTACTAATTATTTTTTATCATTTTCAATAATTTGGATTTATTACAAAGAAATTAGATAAATGTGATTTATTTATAATAAGTCTAACTAATTCTTGATAAAGTCCAATTTATTTCTGATAGTTTTTAAAAATTGGACTACTAATTATTTTTTATCATTTTAAAATAATATGTACTTATTAAAAATAAATTATATAGATGTGATTTATTCATAATAATTCCAACTAAATCTTGATATAATCTAATTTATTTTTGATAGATTTTAAAATTTTGAATACTAATTGTTGCTGATTATGTTAAATAATTTGTACTTATTACAAATACATTATATGTGATTTATTTGTAATGATTCCAACTAATTCTTGATATATTCCAATTTATCTCTGATTGTTTTAAAAAATTTGGGGTGTTGATAAGCCCATATTATCTAAAATAGTATTTTTTTTGTTTTTTTGGTATATTTTATGTTTTCAACTGATAGATGAAAATGGTTCATGGCATATTATTCCTCATGATTTATATGTGAATTATAATAATGATTACCATCATGTTGTATATGAATCGATCTACCCTCATGAGAAAAGAAGACACCTTGCTAATTTTGGTTAATTTTTTATTCCATTTAGTATAACCAAAGGGCCCCTATTATGAATGCATATTGTCTAATCCATATCATAACCCAAACCCTTGTTTTAATTACTTTGGGACCATAATAAATTATTTTTATGATGTTTCCCAAAGAGTCTTTCCAATTTTTGGCCATTTTTTAGCGAACATAAGAAGTTCCTGCATGGTTTGTTAAAGCATACAGGTTCTTGATGTGTTTTAAACATTTTGAGCATGGACTATTTTGAAGAGATCCTATGGGGTATCAAAAACTATTAGAACAAGTATGTAAATGTATGGGATCCATATATTTCCTCATTGAGTTCATCTTTACATTTTAGATCTAGTGGCAAAAAACACAACTAGGTAGTTTGTTGAGGCCAGATCTCATACGTGTGGATGAGTCAAGAAGAATTAGTCATATGGGTTTGCTCACTTTTGTACTAAGATCATTTGAACCAAATAATAAGTCCTTAACCTAAGCATATATAAAGATATGAAGGTCCAAATTTAGCTTTTAAGATAAATTCTACATGTTTTCCCATACTTAGACATTTTTCAAGAAGTTCTATCAGATCCAAGTGAGCGTCTTCACAAAGCCATATCTCACATGTGTGGTAGTTTTAGGGGAAAATAGTCACATAAATTTATAAATCTTGGTCCCTAGATCATATGTACCAAATCTCAAGTCCTCTACTGAAGCACAAATGGAGTTATGTGTGTGTAAAGTTGGCTCTTCAATCAGTTTTCACTAAGTTTCCCATACTTAGCCAAAAGAGCTTGACCATCACTAGGATATCACAATGGAGCAAATATGGACCAACCATATTAAACATTGAATATATTTTCTTTGGAAGATCCTGACACCATTGAATCAAATGGGTTTGTCCTTATTGACCTTAGTAATATCCCCTAAAAGTTTGAGGCCTCCATGACTTTCATTATTCAAGTTATATGCCTTTGAAAATGGACATGCAACATAAGATGTTTGTGCCAATGTCAAATTAAAACTTGGGCAAAAATATATAATTTATTGAAATTTATAGTCCACAGGACATCAATGAAATTCTTTAGGACATAAAATGATGGTCTACAAGATGTCAAATTTAAGGATAGAGAAAGACAAATCCTATCAAGATTAAATTTGACAGTCACATGACAAAAAATAATGGTCACATAAACATAATTTGATAGGAGTGAAGATGTCAATTTTAGTGCCATAAAATAGCCATTGGATTTCAAAAAATGGGTCACAACAGATCAATGGTTGGCATTTGATCGAGCATATAGATTCAATGGTGAGCGGTGGTCAATGAGTTAGTGAATATCAAAGGTGAATGTATGTGTGACAAGTGTCAAGGATGTGCACAGTGAGTAGAAGATATATGATCCATAGGCCTTTATTTAATTTAAAATTGATGGAGTGAGTTGAGTCAACATGTCAATGAGTCGAGTCAATTTTTGACAACCAATTAGATGAAAGATGAGCCCAATATTCTCGATGAAGGTTGGGAAGCTATTTTCAACCATAAGCATAGGGTTTTATAGGGTCTTCCCAATGCCATTAGAGTTGTTTAAAAATTCATGGAGTGGTAAATATGATGTAGTAAGATACAAGAAACATATATGGATCACCATTAAGGTTAAAATATGGACCTCTAGTTCATATTTTTGCTTAAACAAAGTTTTTTTTGTAATAGTTTTTACCCTTTTAAGGAGTATATGTGTATGCATATACAAGTTTTAGTTCTTACAGAGAAAAGATGGGTCTATTTGGAAATATTTTAATACAAAAAAGTGTTATATAGTCCATATGTCTATGTTGATATGGAAACTATAGGAAAACCAATAGCCTTAAATTAGTTTTCCACCTATAGACCTATGATCCAAACATAAGGATAAAACAAAGATATAATTAATACAAAATATCTACATTCTTTAGCATGGCAATAATCTTGAAAATAAGCCACCTAAAATTCATTAAGCCATGATCAAATCAAATCTATGAGCATGAGGTTTTATCTTCAAGTGAGACATGGTGTGAAGGAACAATGAAAACGTCTAGTATTGGGAACTATAGCTAAGAGCATTCAATGCATCCTCAAAACCTTTAGAAGCCTTCTCATTCAACAAGCCATAGGAAATGTTTCCATTAGATAAGGAGCAAAAGGTGGTAGTTTAGGTTCATTTAATGACCTAGGACAAGGGTTTTATTGATAGTGTGCTCGCACATATTTTCCTTTTGTCTCTATTCTTTTATATATCCTAGTCTCATTCCCATTGTGGGGGTTCTCAACATTTTTAGAATTTAGCATTTTCTTTTTTGAGATAATGATACTCATTTATACTCTTAAAAAAGTGTGTTCATTTGATAATGTTAAACCCTATCAAAATATTTTAATAACTACCTTTTAAAGTTATAAGATCAACTTTTTTTTTGTCTCTTATCTTTAATCAGTGTTTAGCATGCTTGTGTAGGGTGAATTTGTGAAGGAGATTCTTCCTAGTTTATTGTCCCCTCTATTATCCTCTTTGAAGGTGTCTTTAAGCTAACTTGTAAGTCTAGATTAGTTTTCTATTTAGAACCTCTTCCATGAAATATTTGTACAATTAGTGAAATTTTGACATTGAGTAAGCCATAGTTGCCTTTTTCCAATCTAGTATGTGTTCAATCTTATATGAGTGTCCACTTAACTTTGGTGTATCACCCCTTTATTTTTATTAGGATTCCTTAACCATATTTCTAACCCTTTTCCCTGAAACTAATTAGTTTAGGTGAGCATCAAGAGGAATCTAGCCTTTTATAGAGGTTTAGCCCTAACATAGGTTATCCACAACCTAAGGTTGTCCCAATTTTATAGCTTAGTTGAAGAGATCCTGAAGAACCCTCTCCAAGGGTGATAATTAAGCCTATAATGGTTTTAGGCATGCCTAGTGGGACTCACTTCTTTCAAAAGTAAGATTAATCAAAGTTGATGCTAGTTTGATTAAATTTACAATAGTTAAGCTCCAAATAACAACATATGGTGACTCCAAAAGTAATAATCAACACTTTGGTTTAGAAAATTAGCTTCATTTCATGCCAAAGGTGACAACAAAATTAGCTTCAAGAGGTATTCCTTTTGATTTTGTTTAACTACCTTTAAATTTAGTAAAAAGATTAAGGTTTGCAAATACTCATCCATATCAGGGAACTTTTTCTCCTAGGCCATTTCCAAGGCCTATCCCTATAAGAATCACTTTAGTAACCCATTTCATATCCATGGTATCCCTTAGAGCTTTTACATAATTTAATGGCTAAATCCCTCTATCCCTTACCCACTATGATACTATCCTAGTTGCAGCCCTCAAAAGTGTTCCCTATTACACTAGAGACCAAGTTATAACACCCTCTGAGCACCTCATGGACATAGCTAAATTTTTCAATATCCATAATGTCACTAAGGAGAATATAGCTATTAGTTTTATAGCTACTTCTTTCAAAAGAAAGGCCCTATATTGGTATAGAGTCCTTGTTTCTAACTCTATTCAAACATGGGATCAATTAAGAGAAGCCTTGTGAAAAATATTTGAGGACAAAAGTGACCAATTGTCACTTTAAAAACAACTACCTACCATTAGAAGATATCCTCATGAATTCATGCAAAACATCAACATAAGGTTCCAAAAAACATGGGATAGAATCCCAGTCATAGTTAGACCAATCCCTAAATTTGATTGATTATATTATTTAAAGGCTTTAAATAGTGACATAGTGATGATGGTCTAATCTATGGAAGGAAATATACTTCCATATGCATATAAGATGGTCATTAGGGAAAAAAATTATCTAGTTCAAGCTGGAAAACTTACACGTAGACCACCAATGCCCCTATTTCTTGAGATTAGACCACCTCTTATTGGTATTCCTTTATTAGATGCCATGATTCCTACACCAAAATTTTTTGTAATCCCTAAAACAAAGCAAGAGAAATATTTTACTAGTGAATATAATGATTCACTAGTGTAAAAAAAACTTTCAAGAGCTCAAAAGCATGTTTCAATCTTTGGGGAATGAGCTAGTAAATGTCAAAAAGTAATAGGCTTTCAGAAAGCCCTATCAAAGTTACTATTAGCATTAGTATCAAAGCTTTATATAAAATAGGCCTCCATATAAGGGTAACTACCAAGGTTAGGGCCAAGGTCAAAACCAATGACAAGGGTATCATGACTACAATAGGCAAAATAACTTCAACCATAATGTTGCTAGTACTTCCAACTCTAATGTTGCTAGTACTTCCAAATCCTTAGCCCTAGTTCAAAATAATATAACTAAAGAAGTATAGGGTACCATGCTTTATAACTAGTCTTTTGGTCAATGTATTATCCCAAATATTAACCCTAACCAAGCCTTCAGTGATCGATGGTAGCAAGCTACTAATTTTGGATAAAAGCAATCTCTCATGGTCCAAAATGTAGAGGTACCTATGTTGAACAAGCCAAAAGAGCCTCCTTAGTTTCAAGGGTCTAATCAAAGTCCAAATCATCTAGATGATCTAATGATGAAATATGAATAAGAAGAGTGTTACGTAGCTAAGTAGTAAGCTAGTTTTAGCCATACCTATATTCCAGTGGTGGCAAACACAAGATTTAAAAGAAGGAAAATGGATGGTAGTCAAGAAGTAGTCAAATATATTCCCACCATTACTCTTTCATTGACAAAGCCAAGTGAACCTATTATCACTCCAAATGTCCTAGTACCTCCAAAAAACTAGAGCCAAAGGAATCTTTTGTGCCCCAAGTCTCACAAGTTTAACAAACAACAATGGTGGCTCCTAAATCACAAGTAAAGGTTAGTGGTTCACCCATCAACATTATTTAACAAATAAAAAAATCAAATTTGAGTATAACCATGTAGAATATGCTCTATATGTCAGTATAACTAGATATCCTTCAAGAAGGATTATCAAAGATTGATGTTGAAGATAAGCCACCAAGTAAGGTGAATGAAGTTCTCACCAATGTAGCTAAAGGGATAAATGAAGGGGAATTAGGTAAAGCAATCAAGCTTCATCCCTTATATATTTTAGTAATCATTATAAACTCTCTATTACAAAATTGTTTAGTGGTTAGTGGGGCTAATACCTCATTGATTCCAAAGTTCATAGTTAATTAGCTTGGTCTGAAATATGAGCCACAGTCCAAAAGAGTGTTGAAACTTGATGTCTCTTCTCCTAATCCATATAACATAATCATGGACATCAATATGACCCTACAAGCTTATCTTAGTGTCTCAGTGGCCCAAGATATATTGATCTTAGATGTTCCTCCTCACTTTACACTATGCTTGTCAACAGAGTTTAAATCAAAGATAAGAGGCTATCTTGTAGTACACTAGTCCTATATGGCATTTAGGACAAGATATGGAACCAAGATGTCAAACAAAGATAAACCCATTGCACAATTCCATATATAACCCTATAGATCAAATAATGTCAACATTAATTACACCATCATCAATGAGGATGAATTTAAAATGGGGTAGGATTTGAAAACTCATCCAGAAGAGGTACTAGACATTTTCCTGGACAAGCTATGGAATGATAACCAGTTGGTGGACCCCTTATAAGGTGTTGAAGAAAGGGACTTGGGTTTTCTCTATTTGTATGAAGAAAACTAGCCTATGCCATCTCTTGTAAAGTTTCAAGAAGATCATAGTGGTCTATGTAATTTATTATTTGATGACTCAAAGAGAAATAATGGGGTGGGCATATGTGTCATACTAATATCCCCTTTAATTGATAAGTACTTCTCTTCATATAAGTTCTAATTGAATTTCTCCTACAATGTAGTAGAATATGAAGGTCTCATCCATGGCCTTCATTGGGCCAATAAGAGAAAGATCAAGAAGTTATAAGTATATGGAGATCATGAATTTTTTATACACCAATTCATAGGTCATAATGCCATTAAGAACCCTCTGATGAAGTCCTAAAAACATAGAGTGTGGGACCTCATTGAATACTTTGAGGCTTTCAACATCCAATCAGTGTTAAGAAGCCAAAACTAACATGCTAACAAGTTAAAAATTATGGGGGTTCATTTTGACATCCCTAATGAATTGAAAAGGACCAAGGTTCAACCATATGTAAAAGTGGTAGCAAGACCATTAGTGATAGATAACGAAGATCACTTTTAGGTCTTTAAAAGTGACAAATAGATTGCATGTTTCTTGCAGCAAGAAGCAGAGTTCTCTTCCCTCAACTAAAAAAATCAAAAGATCAATATGGGTAGTAAATTATTTAATTAAGGTCCAATAAGATTCCTAAAGGGATAGTCACACTAGAAGGCCTCTTTCATGAAGGGGACCATATGAGGAAGGATAAAGCAATGATATCAACTAATAAAGAAAACTAGTAAAGAGTTATTATCTCTAAAGACAAGCTCCTCAAGCTTGGAAAGGTAAGTACTAAAGCTTATAGGCATGGTTTCATAGAGATTTGTAAGGAATACATAGACATATTTTCTTGGAAATATAGGGACTTAAAGGGCTTTAATCCTAATCTAGTCTAACACATAATAGAACTAGAGGCTAAATCCAAGCCTGTCAAGAAGAAGTAGAGGCCCATAAATCCCAAGAATGAGGAGCTTATGAGAAAGGATTTGACCAAGCTTGTTGAATCCAAGAACATATTTCCAATCAAGTACTCCTCATGGGTAGCTAATCTATTACCTATTATAAATAAGAGTGAGGAGATTAGACTATGTGTAGACTTTAGGGACCTTAATAGGGTCTCTTTGAAGGACCATTACCCTCTGCCATCCATGGAACAACTCCTAAAAGTAGTTATTAGTTTAAAATGTTTATCTCTTAGATGGATATTCAAGTTATAATTAGGTGCTAGTGAGAGAAGAGGATTGGCATAAGACTACCTTCACATTCAAGTGGGGGACATTTTCTTATTAGAATATGCCTTTTAAATTATCCAATACTAGGGCAACATTTCAAAGGGAAATGGACATGACCTTTTAAGGACTACTAAATCAAATGGTGTTGGTCCACTTGGATGACATTATAGTTTTATCCAATTATTATAACAATTACATAAATCATTTGAGGCTGATATTCCATAGATGTAAAGTATGAGATCTCTTTAAATCCCAAAAAAAGTGTGTTCTTTATGTATGAAGGCAAACTATTGGGTCATATTATTTCAAAAGAGGAATTATTCATTGGCCCTGATAGAGTAAGTGTTATTTTATCCTTATCCTTTCCAAAGCACATAAATGGGATCTAGAGCTTCCTTGGGAAGATCAACTTTGTGAGGAGGTTCATACCTAGTATTGCAAACCTGGTCAAGCCTATCACCACTATGTTAAAAAAGAGCCAAGTGTTTTCTTGGTCTGATGAAGGCAAGGTAGATTTTGAAGCCATAAAGTGGGCCATTTTTCAATAACCCTCAATCTTTAACCTTGATTTCTCCAATGACTTCATCTTGTACACCTTTTCTAACATTGACAACGCATTAACTATGTTGATGTAGAAGAATAATAAAGCAATGAAGCAACTAATTGCCTTTTTTAATCTAGGGCTAGAAAAAAATGAGGTGAGGTACACTTTTATTAAAAAGTAGGTTATTGCATCCTTAAGAATACTCAAGAAGTTTAGGCCCATGCTCTCCAAAAATAATATCCATCTCATGGTGTCTCATCTTGGAGTTAGGGATTTCCTCCTTAATAAATATTTAAAAGAGAAGAGAGAAGACTAAATCACAAAGGTCATGAAATATGATGTAGAGATCAAGGTCTCAAAGCTATTCAAGGGTAAGGGCTTGTGTGTACACATGGTGAATGACCTCTAAGAAGACAAGGAATTTGTTTTGGTAACCCAAGGTAACTCACAAGTACGTGTACTTCCACTTCAAAAGAGATGGATTCAATATATGACTCACTTATTAGCAATAGGATAATTCCCCCAAGGTTTGGATAGAGCCAAAACAAGGTATTTCAAGATTTGATATATACCTTATGCATTTTTTTATGGTGTTATTTTTATAAAAGACCTCAATGGTGTACTCCTTAGATGCATAGATGATGACTAGGTAACCAAACTCTTGGAGAAGTTTCATGATGGACTTCTAGGGGGTCATTTTGCACCTAAAACCACCATATAAAAAGTAATGAGGGCTGGTTATTATTGGCCCAACCTCTCCGACGATGCTCATGTATGGACTAGAAAATGTGAAAAGTGTGCCCTCTTTGTAGGAAATAAAAAAACTAGCAGCGCTTCCACGTAATCCTATTCAGGTGGGGCAACCCTTCATGTAATGGGGGTTAGACTTCATAGGGATGATCAATCTACCATCAATTTCAAGGCATAAATGGGTGTTCACTTTAATTGACTACTTCACCAAATGGGTGGAAGCCATTACTTTGAATGAGGCTAGTGAAGCTACAATCTTGGATTTCTATGGCATCCTTATAACCAAGTTTGGTGTCCCAACCACCATAATTTCTAACAATGGATTGTTACTCATTGGTATGAAAATGAGTGATTAGGCTCTCAATTTGGGAATATAACTCAACACTTATTCCAAATACTATCTTTAAATAAATGGACTATAAGAGTCCACAAACAATAATTTGATGAGGATCATCAAGAAGAGCATAGAAGAGAATTAGAAAACATGGCACACAAAGCTAAAGAGAGCCTTGTGGGATGATAGTGTGACTCCTAAAACTACCATTGGTAATACTCCATATGTTATTATGTATGGAAGTTAATCCAAATTACCTATCTTCCTTGAGATTATTGTATTGTAATTATCCCATCATCTTGACTTGATGGAGAATGAGCCCATGAATGTGAGGATGGTAAAACTCATGGAGCTAGAAGAGACCAGGGACCTTGCTATTAAAACTTTGGAATCACATCAAGCTCAAGTCAATAAGGCTTTTGACAAAAGAGTATAATAAGGAATTTCAAATAAGGGGATCTAGTCCACAAATGGGACTCAAATAAGGCCAAACCAGGCAACCACACTAAGTTTGAAAGCTTGTGGAGTGGTCCTTATTTTATCCATGGATGCAAATAACATAATGTTTTTTAGCTAGCCCAACTAGATGGAGAGGTATTACCCATGCTAGTCTATGGCATTCATTTGAATCACTATTATTTAATAGCATTTTATCCATTATAACATATTATACATGTTAAAATAACTTTATGCTTTCTTATAAGTGCCTTGTGCACTTTTATTTTCTATTATGTTGTTTCCTTTTCCCAAAGTGCCTCATGCATTTTTTGTGTTTTATTTATTTTGATCCTTGTTACTTTAAGATAAGTTTAGATTATTTTTAGAGGATAATGACTCCATACCCAATTGACTATATAATACAAATGGTCTAGATTCTCAAAGCATAGCAGGTAAGCTTCCCTGTGAGTCACCAAAGATGTTGGCCATTTTTTGGCCCACATAAGAAGATCCTGCATGGTTTGATGAAGCATATAAGTTATAATGTGTTTTAAACATGTGAAGCCTAGACTATTTTGTAGAGACCCTATGGGGTATTAGAATTTCTTGGAATAATTATTGAAATACAAGGAATCCATCTAGTTCTTCATTGAGTTCACCTTTAAATTTTGGATCTAATGGTAGAAAACACAAGAAGGCAATTTGTTGAGGCCATATCTCACATGTGTGGATGATTCATGAATAATTGGTCATATGGGTTTGTTTAATTTTATTCCAAGATCATATGTTGAAAATCTTAGGTCCTCCACCTAAGTGCATACAAATATATAAAGGTCCAAAATTGGCCTCTTGACCAAATTATGCATGTTTTCCCATAGTTATTTTTTAGGAAGTTTCAATAGATCTGAGTGAGCACATTTACAAATACATATCTCACACATAAAATAGTTATAGGGTAAAGTTATCACATGGGTTTGTCCATCTTGGTCCCTAGATTATATACACCAAATCCTAGGTCCTCCATCAAAGTGAAAATGGAGTTCTATGTGTGCATGGTTGGCTTTTTAGTAAATTTTCACTAAGTTTCCCATACTTGGCCAAAATAGCTCGATCGTCACTAAGATGTCACAATGGAGTATACATGGACCAACTATCTTAAAAATTTAATATATTCACTTCGAAAGCTCTTGAGACTAGTTGATCAAATGGGTTTATCCTTTTTGACCTTAGGAATGTCCCATATAAGTTTAAATCCCCCATGACTATTGATATTCAAGTTATAATCCTTCAAAAATGTACTTGCAATATAAGATGTTCATGCCAAAGTATAATTAAAACTTAGGAAAAAATCTATTTTTGCTTAAAATTGATGATTCATGGGACATCAATCACATTCTATAGGATATAGAATGATGGCCAATAGGATGTCAACTTTAAATACAAAGTAAAACAAGTCATATCAAACTTAAATTTGATGGTCATGTGATCATAAATGATGATCACATGAACATCATTTGATGGGAGTAAAGACATCAATTTTAGGGGCATTAACTATCCATTGAATTTTAAAAAGTAGGTCTCATTAGATCAATGGCTAGCATTTAATCAAGCTTTTAGATCTAATGGTGATTGATGGTCAAAGATTCAATGAATCTCAAAGGCAAATATATGAATGACAAGTGTCAAGTATGTGTGCAATGAGAAAAATATTGACAATCCATAAGCCTTCATACAATTTGAAATTGATGGAGTGAGTTGAGTCAACATGTCAATGAGCTGAGTAGATTTATGATAACCAATCAGATTAAATATGAGCCCAAGATTCTTAATGAAGTTTGGGAATATATTTTTGACCATAGACATAAGGTTTTTTAAGGTCTTCCTAATGCCATTGGAGCTAGTTAAAATGCTATGGGATGGTCAATATGATGCATTAAAATACAAGGAAGATATATGGATCATCATTAAGTTTAAAATATGGACCTCTAGTTCATATTTTTGCTTGGGTAGAGTTGTTTATATAATAATGTTCTCAATTTTAAGGAGGATCTATGTATGCATATACAATTTTTAGTTCTTACTAAGAAAATATGGATCTATTTAGACATTTTTTAATATATAAAAGTGTTATATAGTCTATAGGTCTATGATAATATGGAAACTATACAAAAACCAATAACCTTAAATTAATTTTCCACCTATTTATAAACCTATGATCCAAAAATAAGGATAAAGTAGAGATATAATTAATATAAAAGATCTTCATTCTTCAGCATGGTCATAGTCTTGACAAGAAGCTACCTAAAAGGCATTGAGCCATGATCTAGTCATATCCATGAGCATGGGGTGTTGTCTTTAAGTGAGAGATGATGCGAAGGATCAATTAAAATGTCTAGTATTTGGAAATACATCTAGGATCATTAAATGCATCCTTGAAACCTTTAGAAATTTTCTCACTCAATAAGCCATAGACAATGTTTGCATTAGTTAATGAGTAAAAGGTGGTAGCTCAAGTTCATTTAATGACTTAGGATAAGTGTTATATTTTTTAATATCATGCTCACACATCTTTTCCTTCTATATCTTTGCTTATATATATCCTAGTCTCATTTCCATTATGAGGGTTCTCAGCCTTTTAATAATTTAGCATTTTCTTTTTTGAGATAAGGATACTCATTGAGAATCTTACAAAAGTGTGCTCATTTGATAAGGTTAAACCCTATCAAAATATTATCAAAAATACCTTTTAAAGTAATAGGATCAGCATTTTGTCTATCTCTTATCTTTAATCAGTGTTTAGCATGCTTGTGTATGGTGAATTTGTGAAGGAGATTATTCTCAGTGTGTTGTTTCCTCTACTATCCTCTTTGAAGGTGACTTCAAACTAACTTGTAGATCTAGATTAGTACTCTATTTGGAACCTCTTCCATAAAATATTTGTGCAATTAGTGAGATTGTGAGATTGAGTAAGCCATAGTTGCATTTTTCCAATCTAGTGTGTGTTCAAGCTTATATGAGTGGCCACTTAACTTTAGTGTATCACCACTTTAGTTTTCTTAGAAGCCTTTAAACATCTTTCAAACCCTTTTCCTTGAGAAACATTAGTGTAACATTAATTCAGGTGAGAATCAAGAGGAAGTTGGCCTTCTCTAGAGGTCAACCCCGACATAATTTACCCATAGCCTGGGGTTGTCCCAATTTTATATCTTAGTTGGAAATATCCTAAAGAACCCTCTCCAAGGGTAAAAATTAAGCTTATAACACCAACCTCATTTATGTTTTAATTCTTTTAAATCAAATCTAGATTGTTGTAAATGTCTTACATTGTATTTTTTTGTTTTTGTAGGATCAACATGGTTGTGACAAACCATATGCTTATAAAATGTCAGTTTAGTGAAATGAGTGTCACTTGAGACAACTCATACCTAGCTTATCCATATACCTAGCTTAGGGCCTTTTCTGACAATTAACTAGCTTTTATGCAAGCCATACACATACTTAGACATCTCAAAATCAATCCCATACCCTCTTATATGGATTGAGGCCCCTAGTGCCTCAATTTATACCACTTGGACACTAACATTATACTTTGGACACTAGTACCCCATGTTAGTGTCCCACTTTCAATGATAATGTCCTTTGTAAAATTTCAACCCCAATGGATATATTTTTGATTATTAATACATATAGGGTTAGCCAATACCTATTTCAGACTCCACAAAAACACCAAATCAGTACAAATACATGAATTTTATCCCTTTATCCACTATATGGAAATAATATTCAAAATACACAAACAAGCTTACAACAAGTTGTGCATAATCAATGCCATTGATCCCTATTCTTCCCTACTTCTGTATATAACCATTTATATCCATCCCAAGCCTAGAATACACATATTTGTAGTCTCAAACCTCATTCAAATAAATTAAGTTGACACCCATACTATAATTCACTTACACTTACACCAAGCACTTCGGTGAGAGAACTACATAAAGCTTGATCCCTCCTTAGAGTATTGGTATGTAGGAAACTCTCAACACAACTAAGTGTTGAGGATTTAGATTCTACCCAGCTAACTTAACACTTTTTCTAATTATGGCACTTAAATACCCTAAAAACATGGAGGTCTAGGGGTTTTACCTAAATAATGTCAAAATAGTGTATATACAATGAATTAGAGCTCATCCAAATAGGTATAAGAAGGTCAAACTTAGTTGAAGGTGAACCCAAAAGATCTAACAACTTTATACACAAAGGACATTCACACTAAAATTATGACACTAGCACTCCACACTACTACCCAAGTTATAGTCCTACTATACATGAGGCTTTTTAACATTTAGACCCTATTTGGGACACTCAGAACTACTTCCACATGAATTTTTAGCCTCTATATCATTTGTCTCAGTCAGTTTCCAATTAAGTACTTATTTGTATCATTCATTGTTATTTTTAAAAATATTAGATTAGGTCAATTCTTGTACAAATTAGTGTTTATTTTTATTATATATTTATACCCTGATTTATTGTAGTTGGACCCTTTAATAACCTTGGGTTTAAACTCCATAAATTGTTAAAAGTTAAATCATTTGGTGAACCTGAATTACTTTGAATACTACCCAAACCTTAGATCTAGATACTCTCAGGATTTGTATGCCTTTTTTCGATACTCATAATTTAATTATATAATCTTATATTTGATTTATTATTTTATTTAGGTAATATTTAGTAGATTAAATTTATTAAAAGTTTCAAAATGTACAACATTTTGGTTTCCTACTTTCAAACCTGTGATGGTAGAATTCAATAACTAATTCGATGAGACTAATAAGAAATAATTTCAAGAATTCAAATATAAATATTTATATATGCAAAATGACCTTATCAATATTATATATGAAGAGATTTAAAAATTTAGTAATGGTCAATATTCTACTCCTAAATATGCTAATATTTCCATACCTAATTTGAGAAAAACTCAGATTCCAAAACAACCTATTTTAACTCGACAACCTTTAATAATGGTAATACCTCCTATGTCTAGTTCCTCTTCCTCATATGTACAATCCCTTATGCATGAGATCCATGATCTATTTTCCAACATGTTACATCTTTATTATGGTGATATTAGGCCATCTCATACCTTGGATTCTCATGTTCTCTTACACCTTTGGCATAACATATAGTAGCAACTCCTTTACCATCTGGATTTGTGGCACTTAGGCTTACTTTGTATGATGGTAAGAGTGACTTAGAGCACCATCTATTATTTTTTCATGTAGCATGTTTGGAATATATATCCAATGATTGGTTCTTTACAAATTAGTTCATAATTTAAAGGAATTTTCACTTCAATGGTTCTGCAATCTTCCTAATGAGTTCATCACAACATTCAATCAATTGATAGATATGCTTTTGGCACACTTTTCAATCAAGATTAGTGATAAGGTTTCCTTTCTCAAGTGGAATAACTCAAATAAAAATATAATGATCCAATAACAAAATATGTCCTATGATATAAAAATATATTAGCAAAAATGACTAGCCCCATGGTAGATAAATAACTCCAAAACATATTCAAGCAGTGTTTATTACCAGCATTGCATGAAACTATCATATTCAAGAAGTTCCCATCATCCATAGATATTTGACATATACTAAGAGAACAAGAAGTCAAGATTATCTCCATGGGAAAACTAAAGTACACAGCTATGTCAAATTAAAATACTAAGCATTTTAATAAGCTTCCACACAAGGCAAAACCTAGTGAGAACAATAATGATTCAAAAATGATAGTTAATATAGTTTCACCTCCGTGCTTGGTTTTATCAACTCCCCCAGGGTGACCTTTCAAAATTGTCTTCGATCTCTAGAATAGGTTATAAAATATCTCTTAAAATTCAATGTCCTATCTCTCCCTCTCAAGAAAGTGGCTGATATGATTAGGCATATTCTAAAGAAATATGATTCTAATACATTTTGTGATTATTATAGGGCACCACACCATACTATGAACAAATGAATTAGCTTGCAACATAAGATATAATATTTAATATAAGATAATAGCATTGATCTTAGCACTCCTATAGAGGAACCTAGACCACACCTAATGGAAGTAAAACCATTGAAAATATTTTTAGATTTATTTCTAAATCATACATCTAATGAGATAGTAAGCACTTTAGGTGTTCACTATACTTATTAGGCACATCCACCACTAGCATCCTATCATACTCAAATGAGGTGAACACACCTTTTAATTAATATCATTGGGGTGTATCATATTATAGTTCTAGATAGACTTGTTATCACTTTTTTAGATCAAGAGATAGTTGATGATGACACATATTTATATGCACTCTTTGTATGATCCTATATTGATCATTATCCTATTCAAAGTGTCATGGTTGACATTGGGTCAAGTTTCAACATGTATATTATCACATTTCAATATCACTTGTGCCATTCAAATAAATACATTTCTTAGATAGATATAGTTATTATTGGTTTTAGTGTCCATGTTGAAAGCTCCATACGGAAGATAGTACTACCATTATATGTTGGTCCTATATATGTACCCACCATTTTCATAGTAGTACCTAGTGTAGGGATATTTGACATGTTATTAAGTAGGCCTTGGATATAGCATATTTGAGCCATTCCATCCACCATACACATATGTTTCAAATATATACATTCTATTTAGATGGTTATAGTTAAGGGCCTTCCATATGAGTATCCTTTACCTATTTCACAACTAGTTATCTAAAAATCAATAATTCACATTCAACACACAAAATATAGTAGCACACATCTGACATAAATTGAGCCACTCATGCAAGTGAGGTATACTCCTACAATAGTACCATGTATGCATACTCTCCCATAGAGACCTTTATTAGAGAGACCCCTATGTCAGAGACATATTATGGATTCTAGAGAGCCTCTCCCTTCACCACCACATATATCAATGTTATAATAGAGATTATCCACTCTAGTTACAAATTTTTCTACTATATAGGTTTAAAAATGTACCACATTTCATAGGCCACTTCAATTAATTTCACAAATTTAGGTCCTATAGTTCATAGGCTAGTTTAGTTAGCTTCATAAATTTAGTGCCCTATATTTCATAGACTAGTTTAATCAGCTTCTCATATTCATATCCCTAATTAGTAGGTAGTTTTAGCTATAAATCACATAGTGTATTTGATTCTTAGATCCTAGATACC
>JARHVA010002291.1:2612500-2673145 GCA_037957365.1 Torreya grandis | reverse complement strand
GAATTGAATGATAAGGGTTCAAATAATTTGGATCCAAAGAAATATGAGTCAATTTTTCAATTTCATGGATGAATTCAAAAGAAAGTTGTTGTGTCCATAAACCCTACTAGTAAGTATAACTTCATCAACATGAATGTGGCCAAGCATCTACATGTTCAAGCGAATAATATCAAGGAGGTTTCAAGTAGATGGTAATAATATTTCAATGTTTGAAGATTAGAATCTCATAAAAAAAATATGTTTTGCTTTCAGATTTTTATGCTTGGGATATGGATGATATGGATGTAGTTCTTGGATATCCATGGTTAGAGACTTTGGAAACAATCAATATTAATGTTTAGAAAAAGTTTATGAAGTTTTGGTATAGGAAAAAAAGGTCACTTTATAGGATATCATATTGGGAAAGGTACCAATAATAGGCAAGGAAGATCATGAGGATGAGATTGAAACAAGTGATAAAGAGCATGAGAAAGATTCAGATAAAGGCATACTACAATAAAAAATGAGCACTTCAACTACTCAAGAGATAGATATGGACAAAGTGGAAGTGGTAGAAGATAAGGTGGAAAAGTTGAGGTATATATACACCCACATCATCATGAGAGGAAACAATCATGGTACCAAATGAAGGAGTGTCATAACAATAATCATTTTGGTTATTGAAAAAATTAGATTTTTAATCACAATGGCTATGCATGGAAGCCAAAGAAGAATTACTATGATCAAGTATGGAATCAGAGGAATGCAACAGCCTATAACATATGGAATGAATGGGGAAATCACTCTGATTATGCATGGAAGAATACCTACTATGGTCATGGATGGAATCAGAGTAGCATAGTGAAATATGGTACATGGAATCAAAAGAGGAATAGTTATGCATGGACACCAAAGCAGTAAAGTTATGATTATGAACCTAATCAAAGGAGAATATGTGGAGAGATATCACCTACTAAGATCATATATGGGTGGCTCAAAGATCGATATTGGAGACAAGTGTGTAATAATTTGAAGTATACTCATTATTTAGTTTCTTCCTATGTTTCGAGGATGAAACATGTCAAAGAGGGATGTAATGACATGTACCTAGGGATATGATATATTATTGTATATGGGTTGATGGAGATGTCAACATGTGGCACACATCCCCCTTAGTAGTTATATGGGTCCAATATATTAGGATAATGGAGTATCTTATGGAATTAGTGCATTGGGTAATGGTCGACCTACATTGGGATTAGGAGGTTACCTATCCATTAGAGGTCTATATAAAGGAGATGATTATAATTTGTAAAGATATCAAGTAATCATTGATTCTTCTATTGTAATGGGATATTGGAGGTTGTCCCCTCGAAGAGACATCATAGAGTTATTCCTTCCTAAAGGAGTATTGTTGGTGTTGCCCTACCCCAAGGGTATTCTACATATATTGAGTATTTGGACATCTTGGTCCACCAATATCTATTATGTTGAATTGATATTTACATTACTCTAAATATTATAAGTGTGGATCATAACATAATCTAAATGGAATGAGATCTAAGTTGATTTTAACAATCCAAGGCATCACCTGTGAGAGTTTTGGCTAGGAGCTTGGTAGTGGCAAAGGCATTTAATTTGACCCAATCCTTGTAAAGATTTACAAATGGTTTGAGGTGAGGGGTAGGATTAGTTGACCCATTATAAGAAATTGTTGGTGTTATACCTCTTATATCAACGTTAGCAATTTGAGTAGTGAGAGGTTCATTTTGTAGATGCTTGATGGTTTTATTGACTAAAGGAGGTTGAGGAATGAGATTGGCTTGAGAATCATGAAGAGGAAGATGGTAAACATTTTGGTTATGTGTACCCCAAGCCATTGGTTTTGGATGATATTAAAGGCTAAGAAGGTGGTTTTGCATTCTCATCATTTGATTCATGTTATGCACTTGAAAGGTATTCATTTGATTGAGAGTTTTTAATAAAAATTAGTTTGTTTGATTAAAATTAGAAGTATTAGGATTAGTATTTATGTTTGTATTAGTGGCTTGGGTACCATTATTAGTGTTGATATGAGCTTGAGAAGAACTATGAGAATGTGAGGCACTACTGGCAAAATTTTCTTATGAAGAAAAATATGGACTGGTGAATGGTTGAGAGGAAGAAGCACTATAATCATGATTACCTTGGGTAGAAATTGATGAACTAGTAGAAGGATTAAAGATAGTGGATCTTATGAGAGGCCCACTAGATGTATAACCTACCATGTTAGTTGAGATACTAGGCATGGAGATTGACAAGGTTAGAGAAGAAGAAGTCATGGCATAAGAAGGAGTCAAAGTTGAATGAAGAGGTTGAGAACTAAAGAAAGTGGTACCTCCAAATACTATTGAGAATGTCGGAGTAGGTGAATGAGGCTCTTTGGTTTGACCATTAATCATGAGGTTATAAATGGTAGAAGAATCCTTTCCTCGATGTTGAGGAAATTTAGAAATAAAGAAAAGCATTTCGAGACTATACTCTAACTCAAGTTGATCTTCTAATGAGAAAAGAGGATTATGCTATGAAGAGGTATTTGGAGGGGTCCCATAGTTCATTGTGCGAGTGGCAATATGAACATTATAAGCATCCAAAAGAGGATCCCTACTCAGTCTATGGGAGACCCTATTAGAATTGGTTAAGCTCATCATATCTGTTAATTGTGACTCAGTATCATCACCAAACAAAAAGTCCATGATAAAGGATAAATAAGAGAGATGAGAAAGCAAAGGTCAAAAGAGGTGACTAGAATAGTATAGGGTCGATTGGGTTGACTGGGTCGATCTAGTACAGAAAATAAGGAACTCAAGAAGCCTAAAAATAGATTGTAAAATGAAACAAGATAACTTTGTAAGTAATGAAAAGTAGTAAGTACTAAAAGGAAACAAATAGCTAATTAGATTAACATTGGACAATCCAATTGGAGCACACAAAACAAAATATTGCACTAACACTAGCTGATACAAATTTTTGCACACACAATTGAACAAAGAGAAAGCAAACAACTTGAAAAGTAAAGCTAACAAATTGGTCAACCTGATTGTTAATTAGATTATTAAGAACACTTTTAAATGTGATTGGAAGTTTAGCTATAAGAAAGGTACTAGATAACAATCTAAGGATGGTTTTAGGTAGTTGGGATGAAAGGGACTATAGTGGCAATGACATAGGCTTGGTATTGGGGCCTACCCCCTCACTTCACACATCACAGTGATAAAGGTGTTAGGTGCTTAACCAAAATATATGATTAACCATGTTTTATACTTGACCAGATCATCAAGTCAACTTCCCCCTTGGTAATGAAATCCAAGTAGGTTGGCCTAGGGTAGACAAATGTTAAAGTGATTTTTTATGTTATATGATTTGGTTGTGTGTGCATAAAATAGAAATAGTGAAATTAAACAATTAATTAAAAATCCCGTAATTAAACTATGCGAACTATTCTAAGCATGTAAACAACAAGAAAATAAATGTGTGAGCTAATTACTATTAGATATGAGATTAATTCCAAATTTAAAAGAAGGTATAGTGTTGTCAATATGCACAAAATATAGAACATGGTTGATAGGGTCAAACTTGTACTACAGAAGCAAAGTTTGAAAATGAATTAGGTTAGTAGTGTCGATCCAGTTATTTCAAATAACACACGTGACACTAAACTGGGTCGATAGTGTCGATCCAGTTGACTGTGCAAGGGTAATTTTAAAGACTGTAAACTATGAAAGGAAAGATAGTAAAAGAGAGAAGTAGAGAATTAGAAAGGGACCTTGTTAGATTAGAGATGCAATGAAGGAAGATTGATGATGAAGAACCTTAAAGTATGCTTTAAGAAACCTACAAATTGGGTTGATAGTATTGATCAAGCTGTACAAGAACTTGTTAAAAAGTGCTAAAATTATAAGGGGTTAACTAGGTCAACCTAGTAGGTTGAACAAAATGTCTAAAAGGATGGAAACCTATACTAGGTTGATTGGGTCGATCTAGATGCCTATTCCTAGAACTTGCACATTAAAAAAATAGCTAGGTCGATAGAATTAATCTAGTATGTCAAAATATATGATAAAAGTGATGATTAAAAGAAGCAAAATAAATGAAGTAAAAGTGAACAAATCTTGCAAGGGTTAGTTCAAGGTTCACCAAAATGTATGCAATCATAAATGCATCATGTCTATGAATTAATCGTAGATCAAATAAGATAGATCATACCTATACTTCCAATGAGAATACACTTGTTAAGCAAGAGTATCACCACTATGGGGATCTACTAGACCCGATTGCGGGATCACTTGTCACAACATATCATGCTAGGAAGGGTTATAAAGCCTACAGTCTAACACAATTGTACAACAACCTAATGGAGTCCTAAGGTTTAAAACATTTACTCTATTATAATAACAAGATAGCAAAATCTAATCTAGTGCTCACCAAAGCTTGTAGCACAAAATGGGGGTTAGAAACATTAAAAAAAATAACTAAACTAAACATGTATTGGAAGACATATACTCATGTCAATATATACAAAATCCTAATACGTGGAGAGAAGAATACAAATGCATTATCTATCTACTCTTACAAAGGAGAAATAAAGTTAGGAATACTTACCTTTGAAGACAAACCCATCAAGCCTCAATCTCTCCTTTGGCCAATGTGCTTTACAATAAATTGTTGTGGTATGTAAGGATAGCCAAGATAAGTCATCTCTAGGCTACATAACCTATCTAAGCATCCAAAAGACTTATCCACAAGATAATATCCATATCTCCAAAGAAAGTATGTAACCCTAAGTTTTTTTCCTCAAGTAGAAGGGTCAATAAGTAGATGTTCGCTCACACTTTTTCACTAATAATTCTTATCTTATGAAATGGTGGGAAATGACCTTGTATATATAAGCAGATCTTGTCTTAATTCATTTTGATAATGTCAATTGTACAGGGTCAACCCAATCGACCCAGTGTGTTTTTAGGGATAATTTACTAGGTTTGTGATAGGTCAACTGAAAGGCTAACAAACAAAGTAAAGAATACCCCTAAATTTTACTGGGTCGACCCAGTATAACTGATAGTCAAAAAAGTGTTTAAGATAAGAAAAAAAGGAATGGAAGGAGGAAAATATTAGAATAGGTTGGCCTGAGAAGAATAAGCTTAGGGTAAATTGGTTTAGGAGACAAGTGTGTAAATGGTAAGTGGCAAAAAGAACAATAATCTTATGAAGCAATGATGGTCTGCCCACCCCTTTCCCAGTACACCCTTAAAGGCATGTACTTAGAGATATTGAGACTTGACAAGTTCTTACAAGATAAAAAGTGTCAGTAATTAATAAAAGTTTGAAAATATTATGTTTATACACTACTTATAGGTTTTTTTTGTTACTGGAGTGCCTCATGTTTGTGACAAAACAAAGAGCATCTAGCCTATTGGTATGACCAAAATTAGACTATGGAGGTCTTGGTCAATTAATTTACACCTTCTATACCAAGTTTCAAACCTTAGATATGTTCATATATATCTCAACATCACATATCCTCAAAACTAGCTTTTATACCTGTGACTGTGCAGGATTATATGTCGGGTTTTAGCTAGACTGAGTTTGAGGTTTATCATTGGAGGTTAACATTCATACATCTTGAAAACATATGGGAGTATGTCATTACCACTTTGAGAGTGGTTTCAACATGGTCCATCCATCCCTCCTTACTTCCTACCAAACAAACTTGCATCTTGCATTGACTTAGACTGGTCTATAGACTATGTTAAACTATAGGTGTGCATCTTAGGGAATATATGATTCTTTTAGGTGTCTATGTATGAATTCCCTTACATACATATTTATATTCAAGTCATTAGATACATCACACATGAATAGACTCATTTATGCTTTTAGACCATGTTCTCATACCATCACCATCAGTGAACCAATTATTACTTGTAAGTTGTGTTACCACATGTGCATTTGGCCTAAAAGGCACTATAGTTACTAAATGTTATCAATGGAAATTCAATTGGATTGACACCACTTAAACCATCACCTTTTATTGAGCTAGAAAATTTCTTTTTTTATTCAAGTGTTACTATTAGGCTTAGGCTATAAGAGAGAAACCATCAGGCTTGTCTAGACCGCAAGATCACTTACCATTAGATGGCATTGTATTAGGTATAAACCTATTTTTGAGAAACCAAGGTAAACGTTCCCATATGTAACTTTCTTAATCTTTCACCTATATACATTGCTTGAGGGAGTATTGACTATAATTTATTAACCCTAAATGACTTGATAATCTCATTCAAGTCATGAGATGAATATAACATGTGCCTTAGGTTTTAGATGGTCTTCTATTCTCTATACATGCCTATAGGTAACTATAGATGACTGTATACATTAGAGTTTTGACTAGTCTTTACTCATTGTCTTGGAGTCCATCTACATCAACCTTGAGGTCTCTCAATGCAAATATTCCATGGAGAAACTAGCTTCCATGATTTGAAAGGAGAAACACAGGTGTGCTACCTTTGTCTTGTTGCCACTAACAGAAGATGAAACTTTGTAACTATGGAAACTGTGTTCTATAGACTAATGGTGCTCACCCTTGACACAATGATAGTGGTTCTACCTATCTTATCATTTACACACTTGAAAACTAGGTTGAAACTAACATGAAGAGGATAAACTATCTTTACATAAACACATACATCATTTATAAGCATCAGACCAATGCAAACAAGCAAGAAAATAGAGGTGTTGGGGATGTGTAGGGAGTTTAGAGGCACTAATAGTCTTATTTTTGTTCATGAAGTATGAATTACCAATCTAAAAACCCTGATCATCGAATGAGAGCTCATTAGGAGTACTAACAGCCACCAAGTGCATTCAGACCAACTTGCCTCTCATGTCCATTCACCAATGGCAAATCGGTTGACTTCTTTGACCTGCACAAGAGAGAGATGAGAGAGGGGGATCAATTTTCACCATTTTTGGCGCTATCAAGGCCCCCTGAGCTTGGATATGACTTGTGGGGATCTTAAGGGACACTCCTGAAGTAGTCACATGTGCCAAAACTATCTTACAATCGGTAAAATAATTGAAACTCCCTTTTTTTTAGATAAAATCCTTATTTATACATTAAACCTACATCATGTTAGTTTCAAACAGTTCCCTAATACTCATCTGACACATGGGACATTAGATTTCACTTTGATGCACTAGTCTTTAGTGAAAAACTGTACAACTCATTCAAAAGGCCAAAAGGTGGCATAATATGACTTGACACAAACTTAGACAAATATGACCAATGTTGAGACACATTATTTTACCCTCAAAGGTGACCATGGGACCACTTTCCAACCTAAAATACCCTATGGAATTTTTAAATTATAGGGGGGTTGACTAATTTTGACCTAGGGGTAAAATTAGTGAGCAATATCCATGTATAAAAAATATTAAAAATCACTCAGGCTTACCATTATAATCAAGAGAAAATACCTAAGAATTAATACCAAAAATACTTTCTATAGCTCTTCCCATGACCTTGTGTAATCCTTGTCAAGAGATATTTCATTAAAATTGACCCCAAATGATTATAGATGTGTTTTAGAAACAATATTACAGCCTTCTTTATAAACATTGTGCATAGATTGCTTTCAAAATAACTCATTATAAACTCAAATCTAGAAATAGGGCATACATTTTTTTTGTTAAAACCATAATCATTGAAAATTGAGAAAGATTTACCCTAGAAGATGTCTTACTTGTAATGAGTCGGCTGCATAAATCTAATTTGTTAAAATACTAAAATGACATTTAAAATTTCAAAACTAACAAAGGCCCCTTGTATTGGAACATTTACAGATTGATTTGTTGGGTTATCCAGTATGTCGTGACCCAATAATAACATACCTTAGGGAGACCTTTGAGCCACTTTTCAGGTGAGGTTATACGAGTGATCATCCCACATGAGTTGGTGTGTTGAATGACCCATCAACAATACCAACAATAATTTACATATAATATGGGGTATCCATAGTAAAAACAACATAAAGATGGGGATGGTGGAGATCTATAGCTCTTTCTTGAATATTACCCTCCTATACCTATATACCATTATTTTGTGGTGGTTTCTTTTACTCTTCTACCCACAGACCTAGCTCATCTTTCAATTGTACTTATAACCATGCAAATGACATCAATAGTCCCTATATCGCATAGATAATTCTCAAAATTAAATATCAATATAAACATCAATCATGAAATTAGACAATAGATCATCATATTATGTTGTCACAAAGTGATGTAAGTGCTTTATTAGGTCTCAACAAGGTATGATATAACACAATCATTGTCTTTATGTCCATTAATATCATGATAAATACAAAATGATTTTCCCTTGATTTTATTGAGATGATAAGGAGGGTGATAATATTTAGGAGGCAAAATGATTAGCTTTTTATCTAATAATATTTATAGATTATCATGTGGTCATTCTCTAAAACTATCAAATCTAAATGGTTGTCTCTTATTTAAGGTAGGTTTATTCACTTTGTATATTAGCTTGTAAATTTACTCTTTCCCTTTTATGAGAACTTTAACTTGACTTTATTTAACTGGTATCTTTGGCTTAAGAGGTGGAATAGTTGCCTTAACATCCTTGTGTGGATCTTCTTTGTGTAGTTTAATGTCTTCATTTACCTTATTTGGATTAGGATTAGGTGTCAACTTCTCTTCTAATTCAAGTGGATTATAAAAAAAAGCTTAAAATGTAACACAAGTGACATAAATCAACTCTACTTTGAGAGGATAAATGAGGTCTCTACAAAATATTGTGTGGCTCCAAATTTGTTTGTTGATATATAAATTGGTGCATACAAGTCTTGAATTATAAAATGTAATCACAACATGGCTCTAATTTTCCTTGATGAAGAGAAGGTAAATGTTCATAAGTATTTCTTGGTCCCTCATTCTAAATGTATCACATTAAAAATGTCTCTTCTAATTCAAAATAAGAATGTAAAGATACACTAGGAAAAGAGTAAAACCAATCCAAAGCTTTTCAAGTTAATATTTTTGGAAGTACTTTTATTAAAATATAACTACCATCATATATGTCCATAAAAGCTATAAAATCTCTAAGATGTAGATAAGGATCACTACTTCCATCAAACATATAAAATGTAGGCATGAGGAAGTTACGAGGTAATGAGGCATTCAATGTATTATGAATAATTTTAGTTTCATATATAACATTAGACTCAACCCACGCATGGTATGCTTTGATTTATAATGTTAGGTGATTCATTTTTTGTAGCAAAGCACCCAAAACATGCATTAATAAATGACTTCTTGGGAAGTTATCTTAAGTTCTTTAAGAGGTTCATTTAATGGTTGGATTTTATCATTATAAGTTGTCATAGGTACACTATTACAAATAGGTGGAGGTATAGGTTGATAAAATTCATCACACTCATGTGTAGCATTATCTTCCATAGATTCACATTATTAAGATGTATCATTTCATATTATTACATTATCATCACATTTTATTTCAATAGATGGCTCCTTTGGATAGATATTTTGTTATTTCTTTAACAAGAGATAAAGAATCATCAAATGTGTTTATGTCATTTAGGATTTATAGAGAGATAGAAGGGATTTCATATTATTTTTCTATTTCTAAAGAGAGAGGAGGAGTTTCACTTTCTACACATTTATTTACCATATCTATAGAGAGAAATGAGCTTCACATTCTTTTGCCATTTCTAGAGAGAGAAGAAATTTCATATTCTTTAAATAACTCTAGAGAGAGAGAGAAGGAATTTCATATTATTTATATATTTCTAAAGGGAGAGAATGAATTTCGCATTCTTTATATTCTTTATCATTTCTACACTAGGCTTATGCTTTTGCATTTTCTAATGATCAATTAGATGAAATGATATGGAAAATTTTGGAGATAAATGGGGTGTATTAGAGAGGGAATCTTCACTTTTTAATTTGATGGATATACTCATTATTATATTGTTCATCTTGTTTTATTGTATAATTTAAAGAAGGCAAAGAGGAAGTAAGAGAAAAAGTTTTTTCTATTTCTTCATTAGTGGATTCATTTTCTTCTTCACTGAAGTATTCAATATCAACCAAACCTCTTGGTTTTCATCATTAGTATTATAGTTAATCTTATAATCATAATCATGAGAAACACATTATTCATTAATACGAATATCATAAATTATCATGCATGTTTGGTTATTGGTCCATTCAGAATTTTGATTAAATAAGAAGTCCATAAGATGATAGTCATGACGGGTTTCTAATTGATTATTCATTTTTTTATTGGGCCTTAAATAAAAAATTAAAAAATAAACAAGGCCTAATCCAAGTAAGTTGATAGGCATGAAATCAGACATTAGATCTAAAACCGTGAGATAAAAATTTGAAACCTTATAAAGATGAAAAACTAAGGGAAAACCTAGGGATTTGCACTATTCGATGTGTATGGGCTCACCAATATGTTTTACGCTAATTTAGATTAGTGCAATCAAGACTAACCCTAATAGGATAGAAACAAATTAAAATAATACCTTAATTTTGATTTGCAAAATACATACAATTGTACTTATTGAATATAGTAATGAGTATACAAGGGGTAAGAAAACTCGTAGCTTATTTTTTGTGTAGATCCAAAACATGATTATCTAATTTCTACATCTTAGGACTATGTCACCACTTTATACCTGATTTATCTCTGCCTGTTTTATTTTGGTTAGTTCGAACATATTTAGTCAATATTAATAGTCAATACTGACTATATGGTCATAACTGACCTTGTGCACAATGGATGATTATTTTATTCTAATACGATGTGACTAGATTTGTGATGCCTATTTTTGCCTTTAACTCTTTCCATATTTATGTGAGAGAACATGTGCATCCAAACTTAGTTTTGCAAAATCAATTCAATGTCAAATGGGGCTGTTGTGTGAAAAGGTTGAGTTCTTAAGAATGTAATATGCTTGTCCCAAAATACCTTATAGTAGCTTTGTATATATATGAGTCTCTAACCTGAATTAAGGACCTAGTGGCATGCAAAATCCAACAGTAGAATCTAAAACATGCCCAAACAATGATAATAAAATGAAACACGCCCAAACAAAATTAAAAGGGGACCTGGGTCAGCTCCACTGTTTGTGGTCAATACCAACAATCGATATTGACCATAAATATCAAAAACAACTTAAGGCTTAAAAGACTCCAAAGGTTACATGGAGGGCTAGAGATCTTTGTAATATGTTATGTGAAGCTGGGCATGATAAGGTAATGGAGGTCATGTAGCCAAATAGAATGAGTAATTCAATCAAAAGATAAAATGAAATGCCCCACTAAGTACTTACTTTGTGGTTTGAGATCTATATATGCAATGTTGCTTAAAAGGATTATGAAACAAGGCTTGTACCAAATCTTCCTATCTACAATGTGCATGATATATAGTTTGCAATGTTACCTTGGTAGTTTCTTGACTCTCTAATTATTTGTTTTATTTTGGAGTGTCAAGTTAGGTGAAGAAGAATATCTTTCTATTCAACACATTCTCCCCAGCATATGTATAAAAGGTGTAGACAAAACATTAAGGTGAAAACACATAGGTAATATAAATATCAGAGTATGAAATCCTATAAGGACAAACACAACCACAACAAGCCAAACCAGACTATAGTCAAATAGTCATGGTCTTACAGGCTGTCTCAATAGGTCCTATAGCATCACATGATTTCTAGATTTTATAAGCAAGTTGCATAAAGTCTACACAACCATCTATACTCTCAAATTTTTAGAACAACGAATACGTGTGATCATTCATTACCCCTTTATTATTTATATTATTTAGTATAGTATCATTTGTACTTTTTTCTCATCATACCTTATTAGATAGATTTGAATTTTCTACTTTCAATCATGTATGCTTAGATAAACTAGTTTATTCCTTATTTTATATAAAACCATATTTAGGATAAATTACCAGTACATCATCTCATTCTTAAGACCCTCTTTTACATAAATATCCCTTTTATTACTTAACTAACATAAAATATAATAATTAACATTACCCCTTGTATGATCATGTGTTAACAACCACCCTACTAAGATTAGCATTTAATCCATGGGAAAATTACTTAGTAAAAAAATGTTCACGACATATGCGACCATAATAATTTAAATATTATCCCTTATTTTTGGGATTTACTACTACATCCTCTCATTTTTAGGACCGTCTTTTACACTAATACCACTATTTTTTCTTATTTGTATGATTATGCACACCTCTCCTTGCCTCGATCTCTCCTCCCCACTTCCCCATAGATGACCCATTAATCATCCATTTGAATGTCAATGGACTCTTTAAAATCCTAAAATAAATCTACATTAATTAAAACACATTTTTTAGAGTGAACAATATAAAACTTGTTTTTGCATAGAATAGAATCCACAAAATCCCAAATACATGGGAGAAAATAAGAAAGGAACCCTTAGAGACCATGGACCATGTTTGAAAATGATGAATCAATGTTCAAGGTTTAAATTGAAAGGGAAAACCCTTTGTGACATTTTGAACTTGATTCCATAGGGTTGTCCTTCAGTCTAAACACAACTCTTACAAATGTTTCTTAAAGGCATTCTACCTACGAAATACGTAGTCAAAATAAAATAAAATTAACCACACCACTTCCTTTTCTAATTGAACATAAGCTGTGGTTGACATAAAACAAAGTTCTTATAATTCTTACACCTGCTGTCAAGAATTATCAAACGCTGTTTAGGAGATAATTTTGTTGAGAAACACAGCATCTTCATGAAGTTAGTAGTCTCAAAAATTGTTATAACAGATTAGATACAGAGTTTAAGAATTGGGACATCAAAAATTCAGCTTAACTTTGGTTGAAAACCCCCATATCAGAAAGCTGATATGCACCCAATTGAATATCAAGACATCCTGATGAGGATGGAAAGTAAAAGAGTGATCAATCAAACTTATAATGTTTGTCAACAGCAATACATACATCCCATGTGCAGCTCAATCCCTTTGGAAAAACAACCAAATCTCCAGCACCAAACTCAATGTATTCTGAACACCCTTTTGGATAAGCCTTCACTTTGCCCTTCACCAGATAGCAGGTCTCCTCTGCATCAAATGTCAGTGGAAATCTGCCTGGGGGACAGCCCCACCTTATTCAAATCCAAAACACAAAAAACTGCACAAGTCAAACTATGGCCCAAGACAAATTAAATACACTGTGCTCAAGAAGACTTCAATAAACACAGCAAATGACCCACGATATTTTTTGGAAACCCACTTCTGCTCTACCTATAAAATATATTTATTTATATATATAAACTCTTGGACCACAACCCACGTTGTGAATATTTCTGAAACCCAACTTCTGAGCTACTTTTTTCTTTTTGTATATATATACACCAACAGACTGATATGCTTTTTATAAGTGCATTCCAGATCACCCATTCCACAAATATACACATCAAATATGTAGCTATCAATGAAAAGATAATTTAACATAATATCATGCATGGAGTGAGGAAAACAATTAAAAAATAATTGACTCTTTTAAATCTCCAACCAATCCTAAAGAGTGCAGCATGGGTGAAGAGGTTAAATGTTTTTTTTACAGAAAAAGCTGTATGCAGCAATCACATCCATGAGCATGACTACTTCCAGCTATTTCCAGGTTATTACATTTGACATTGAACTTATGATACCCTGAATGGCATTTCTTCATCCAATATTGTTTCCATAAATCTATTGTGACAGGTCAATCGTAAAATTTCTTACACTTCTAATATATATTTTTAATGATTATTTATGTTAACCAATAGACAGTCAATGGAAATATACTGTTTTATTCCTCAACTCAACGAGACAACTTAATCTCAACAATAGATGCATGCAGGTACTAACCATCGCATGCCATGTTGCAGTGACCTTCGATTTTCAAAGTTTAGCAATCATACTTGCTGCAGTCACATCATAAACTACAGAACGAAGCTTTTCTTTTTTGTCATGACAGAAGAAGCAGTTATAGCAGAAACTTTTTATAAGAAGAAAAAGAGGAGGAAAGAGGATCACAACCAGCTTTATATAAAATTTATAACACTGGATTGTTATAGTTGGCTATGAAACTCATGATAACATGCAGCGGGCCATAATCTATACACCACTTGTAATGTTTAATCAGTTTATACCACGACGTTTACTGAGTATATTATGAGACCTACGCCAGGCCAGAGTTATAACCATTGCTATTAGGCCAGGGCTTGTAACCTTTCTTATATACAAAGAAAGACCAGACCGAGATAAAGAAGGCAGGCTTTCATTCTGGACAAATTATATGGTCTCCTCTTCTTTTGTACGTCTATTTGGTCCACATCAAAGTTTTCATTCCTAAATGCTCATAAACATTCCATGAGTAAAATCTATGCCACAGTATAGTGCAAAAACAGGTACATCCCTGCAGAAAAATCACGAGTGGATTGAAGTAGGTGAAGGCTAATGAGCTGTAACCAGGCTTTCCTAAAAGACTTTAAGAAAGAATATCTCTAAAAATGATTGACTGACAGACGCAATCGGTATAGATTCTGGATAACCATCTTTTCCCTGTCTTATCATGTCAATAGTACTTGGTCAAACTTGTTATCAGTTTCAATGTACTTCCATTGGATTTGCAGCCACGTGACAGGCAACAGCAGCTTATATTTTTAGATGCCGAGTTTTCTGTGTGTGTTCTCTTACCATGAGTCTATTCATGAGTCATGACATACCCATTGAAAATGGTGAACAGTTACATTTTAATAATATTTTCTGTTCACATGCCAGTATTTAACAATGAAAATACACAAAGAAAAGTTGTTAGCAGTGTTTAAATCTCATACAAGCTTAAAACTCCAGAGGCCCAATCCCAAAAGCCACCAACCAATAGGCTGATTTTGTTGATTACCCACCAGTGTTTCAGGCTACTGTGGTTTATAAATAAGGATAGGACTGCCTCTTATGAGCAGCTTGTTGGTATGAACATGAACTTGCATTGTTTCAAGTCAGTAGACTAGATAGCAAGTTCCCTAAGCCCTCTGGGCCTTAGCCATGTTGGGTAAGATACTTGTCAACACATTTATTATCAAGAGCTGAATAAATGACTCCTCATAAAACAAAGGCTAATGTGTTTTCACAGCTATTAAATGCAAAATAACTTCTACATCTAGATGCAATAGAACTGTATAAGATTAAGCTACTGAAAGATATAAACTAACATCCTATTACATAGTTTCAATAAAGAGCAATTATGACCTGCATTTTTTGACCAAGTGGGTACCTGTGTTCTTGTGTGTTTTCAGTGTTGAAACTCTTATTTATAGATAACATAGACTAAGTGACCTGAACAAGTCAATCTAACTGCTAGATCACAAGAACAACAAAAACAGTTCCTAATTTTTTTAACAAAAAGAAGATGTCAGAATTGGAGCAGCGCATACTTAGGCCAACAATGGATACCAAGATCAGATAAACGAGACTGAGAAGGCCTTCTCTCAATTCTGATTCCAAACCTGTCCTCAACATTGTAGCCACTACTCTCCGCCTTCTTTTCCTCCATAGACAAGCTTGTGGGCAACACCCAAAACTTCTCTGCCAATTTAGAGCTTGTCCAAAGTAGCTACAACATCAATTGTCCTTCACCATATATTCATGAAATATATCACTTCCAAGGCTTAAAACAAAATTTCACAGTAATGCCCAGACCAAGCTCCAAAGCCCACATAAGCAAAGCTTCTTTCAATAGAAATAAAAGCACTCCCTATTTATAAATATATTCCGTCAGCTTATAAGAATCTGAAGCTTGTGAATACCCATTAGCCAATGAGGAAACAAACCTTAAAAAAGAAAAGAAAAACAGTCAGATTATAAGAAGTAAACTTTAAAACAGTCAAAAAGTCATAGGTATTAGTGTCAAGAAATGGTCAAAAGTTGACCATGCAACTCGTGGGAAGAGGACTCATACAACTGGAACTGGCGAGTGGCGCCCATGGTGTCTATCAATATCAATCTCATCAACCTTATGACCCTTTGACTGAAACCTGTCAACCATTCTTTTCGTATGATTCAAAGTGTCAGTTTAATGTTGGAAAGAACATGCTTCTGCCCACATTTTATACCTTAAATAAGGTAGTTTTTACTTGTTTTGTTAAGAATACCCTAGGAAGTTGGAACAGTGCACAATCCACATTATACTATACTAGAACTGCGAGCTCCTTCCAGCCTCGAGGTCTTATCATGGATAAGCATATTATCTGCAAAGTGACTTCCTATCTAGAAGTAAACGTACACTTAGAGAATGGTGCAGATTCCATATTCAATTTCTATAACAATATAAAAAGAGTTCCTCTATTTCAGTTGGGCTGCAGTCCAAATAAATTGGTGGAAGTTTACCCTCCTAGTCAAGCAGGGACTAAATTTAGTGGTCGACCCTCCCTCTCATGAAGTGATGACTATTAGTTATTCATCATTGTTTTTCAAATGTTAATATAATTTTTTTTTGGTTTAAAGATTTTGATTTTTTTAAAGTAGGGATTAAATTTGATGGTCGACTTTTTTAATCATGAAATTTTGGGATGAAAGTTAATCATTCGCCATTGTACTTCAATTACTAATATGATTCATAGTAGAAAGAAATATTAGGGACCATATATATATAATAATCCTTTACAATTTTTGACTGTTTATAATACAAGCATGAAAAGGGTAACCGCTTAAGGTTATCCTTTAACTATATGTTGATTCGATAGGACACTTACCCATGGGCACACTTGAACAACTTACTTGGACTTGACACATAACACACATCTTCACTGAGTTCATCTTCAAAATATTACAATTGAATGCACACTCACTCACTCTCACATACACACTTGCCTCTATGTGCTTATGACATCACATGAAGAGGATACAAACTCTCTTATAGACCATTCCGGACTTGAAACATCTCTATGTTATGTTCTTGGAGAGCTATGCTCCTCTCTCTCTCTCTCTCTCTCTCTCTCTCTCTCTCTCTCTCTCTCTCTCTCTCTCTCTCTCTCTCTCTCTCTCTCTCTCTCTCTCCCCTTGGAGTTTCATCTCTCTATGACACTCCTTGTTTCTTTTCCTTATAATTTCGGATCTTCTCTTACATTCTTTGAATTTTGCAGTGTCTCTTCATCTCCCTTAACCTATTATAAATGCTCAAGATCTATTTGTTCATAATTATGGGTCGTTACTTTATTCTTGCTTTCCAAATGGCCGAAACTGTCGCTTTATGCAGACCAGTGGTTTCAAAACTGAACCTATATACAAACCAATGATTACAAAACCATCAGGGCGGTTTTGGAAACTTGTGAAATTGTCACTCAATGTAGACCCATGGTTTTGTCATAGTGTAAATTATGCCAAATTTTGAAGGCCATAACTTTTGCATAAAAATTCAGATTGGAATGATTTTCTTTCTTGAAATCGCATAACTTTTCAAGAGGAGTCCAAATAGGCAATCACATTCAAGTTAGGGAAGTTCTTGATTCCATTTTTTCCTTTTCCCCACAACCTATCCATTTTATCCCTTCAATGCACAAATTGACTTCCCAAATTGTGTCGATGGTTGGGAAACTCAACTAGTTTGCTTAGAACCATGTAGCTTTTTGAATTTGATCCTTTTATGATGTGATTGATACTAAACAAGTTTTGGAGTATTGATGCTTCCAATTGGATAATATTCACCATACCAAAATAATCAACAAACCAACGAAACCACACAAACACACAACTCCTATTTTTGGTTGATGCAAGATTGCATGTACATATTGGATGATCCTGCATCAAACACTTTAGAAATTTAAAATGTGATTCCATGCTCACATGGATGGATTAAGTGGTAGAACCACTCTTTTAACCAAAATGTTTAATGGCCATGGCATCCCCTTCCAACATACTAAATACTTTAGCTAATTGTCATGCTTTTTATTCTATTTTTAGCTTCCTCTTGGTGGCTTCAAATATGTCTTATTCTTCTTACCTCTACTTACTCCTCCTCCTTTTGTGGGGTTAAACCAACCATAGTTCGTCCTCCTTCGCCAAAGGCTTATCTTCTTATTTCTCCATCTTCTTGTGGATCGAAACCTACCTTAATCCGGCCACCACCACCAAGATGCTTCTTCTTGCATCTTAATTTTTCTTGTGGCCTTGTACCCACTACCATCATTTGTCCACCACCACCACGATTCTTATTGGCTTTGTTCATTCATTTTATAACTTCTCGTTGGATCCTTTCAGATTCCACTCTTCTCTATTTTCAACTCTTCTTCTCTCATGGCTATCATCTCTTCTCTTGCCACCTTCATCTTGCTTGTGGCTTCTTCATTTATAAGACTCTTAAAACACTCTTCTTATTCATCTAATTCTTCAAAATATGTGAATTCAAGTGGCTCACTCTTTTTACCTTATAAGGCCTCATTTCTCTCTGTCACTACACCTGCAACAACATACTCTTCATCACATGCTTGGGTTGATAACAAACTCAATTTCTCTATCTTATTATTGTCTTTTTTCATTTTCAAACTATTTACATCAGCTCTAGGCTAATCATACTCTCCTTCCTTCACCATAACCATGCCATGTGCAGATAACCTTGCACTCTCCTTGTCTACATGAGAACAATGCATACCTTAACTCATAAGAGTCTCTTTTCTAATATGCACATAGGATGATCCCATATGTGCAACACCAGTTTCACCCTTCACTCCTCTTAGTAGAAACATGTCCACCATCTTTATGTCCTTTCTTGCCTTTATGCCATATGAATGACATTCTTTATCTTTCCTTATTCAAATGATCTTTGGACCAACCTCTATCACCAAGTCCATAACTTTTTTATCCACCATTCCACTTTCTATCCATCTATCAAGATGGGGTTTTAATGCATATCCTTCTCTATGAATCATTATCATATTGAAAAGGTTTTCTTCTTCTTTCCAATTTGTTTCACTTGCTTTTGTGAGAGTATTCTCTCCCAACTCTAGTTGTTTCAAGTGAACTTCATCTTGTATATCCTCTTAAGAACATTCTTTCACACACACTTTCCAACTCTCTCTTCTCCATGATGACTTGAAGACAATATTCTACTGCTAGTATATCCTTATTAGCTACCTCTTCAACCACCTTTACCATATTATCCTCTTGTTCCACTTCTTCACTTTGCTTCTAATATATATGAGCATCTTATACTAAACCACACTTTGTCCTCCTCTTTGCCATATTCTTCATAGCTGGACATGCACATTGAATAAACACATTAAGGGAATCAAGAGTGTCTACAAACACTTCTTCAACCTCTTCATCATGCCTCATTAAGTCCAACTTTTCTCCATTTATTGAATCTTCAACACAACTTGTGCTCACATGATGGACTGCCAAAGGTCCATTGTTAACAATCTCAATGGTTGTCCTCTCCTCATTCTTCTTTCTATTGTATTTTCATTCACATGGATGGTCTCCAACTATACTCTCATTATGTCCATTACCTTGCACTTCATCCATCTCTATGGTTTCCTTCATAAAAATTGGTAACTCCTTATAGATGCCTTCTTAATTCATCTATATTATTTTCTTCAAGGAAACATGTATATTTTCTTAGTTTTTCTCAACTCTTCTTCCCTCCAAAAGAGATAAAATAAATGCATTGTCTTCATTCACCAAGGATAATTCTTCCTCTTCCCACTTATGGAATACCAAAAACTCCTTCCCATCATCAAATCATGGGCCTCTTTCTTCCGATTCAAAAACTATCACATCTATATCCTCTTTCATGAGGATTCCTTCCTTTATGGGCCAATCACAACTTTCCTTGTTGTTTTTGAAGTCAGATTTGGGATTCTCACATAGAAACCTCACTCTCTTGTTTTCTTTCAAGACAACCTTCTTATACTCACTCATATCCTTATCCTTACTACTTCTCGAAATATATTTTAGTTTCTCACATGCTAGCTTCCCTCTCATTTTACCTTTCATGTCAATCTTCTTCTATGTTTCTTCTCTCTCAAGTCTTAAGACATAAAGATCCTTCATCCACTCTACTTGAATTATTGGGAGTAAAAAATGCCCCATCAACTTTGAAACCATATGTTCCCAAATCTTTACCTTCTTCTTTCTTTTTTCTTGTATCCTCTCTTGGAGAACTTTCCAATACTCATTTTCAAATCCACATAGTCTCTTACTTTTAATATTTACTCTCATGTGATCTTCAATATTCTCATCTTTAAAATACATTTATAACTCCACTATCCATTTAATGAGCTCCTTTGGGATCACTTTACCACATAATAAAAGTATTTTAGGTTTTGACTCTTTCCTTCACCTTGACCTCTACTAATTCCTTTTCTTTTCTAGTTTGTCATGTCTCCAAGACTTTAGAATTTTCTTGTAGGGATATCAAAATCTCCAAAATTTCATCTTCATCATATTTACTCATAGTTCTAACATCTTCACTTTATGCATCATCCATCACATCCAATATTGCTTGGATATCCTTTAACATCTATACCAAGTTTTCTACCTCTAATGCTCTTCCAAATTTATGTGCAATATCTCTTCAACAAGTAGGTTTCACTTTCAAAACATGAAATATACTCAAACAAGAGCCTCTCAAACTTCCTCTACACTTGTATGACTTCTTTGTCACTTACAACAAACTTATATCTCTCCTATGTAATCTTATTTTTCACAACTTGAAAGTAACTCAATTAGATTACTCTTTCATAACCTGCAATTAAATAAATTAAGAGCCCCACACAGTCAACCCAAAAATAAAAAGCCTTGTTTTTATACCAATTGATGAATACATAGAAAGGGTAACTAATTAAGTTCACCCTTTAGCACAGTGTTTCTTGGATATGACATTAACCCATGGACATAATTGAAAACCTTACTCAGACTTGACACATAACACATATTCATTAAATTCATCTTCAAAACATTAAAATTGAATTCACACTCACTAACTCTCACATAAAAGTTACATTTTAAGGGCTTATTACTTTACATGAAGAAGATACAAACTCTGTCACAGTCCATTCTAGACTTGAAACATCTCTCTATTCTATTCTTGGAGAGATCTACTCCTCAATCTCTCTCTAATTCTTGGAGATTCCTCGCTCTATGATGTTTTTGGACCTTTTACTCATAATTATGGATCTTCTCTAACATTATCTCACTTTTTCAGTGTCTCTTCACCTTCCTTAGCCTATTAAAAATGCTCAAAATTTGTATGTTCATTAGTATAGGTTGTTACTTTCTTATATGCATTCCAAATAAGTGAAACTATCATGACTATTGAGAAAATTACCCTATATATAGACTAGTAGATATAAAACTTTTAGGGAAGTTTCGTAAACTTGTGAAACCACTGCTCAATGCAGATCAATAGTTTCTTCATGGTGTAAATTCTACCAACTTCTAAAGGCCATAAATTTTTCATAAAGATTTAGATTGAGATGATGTTTTTTTAAAATTACATAAATTTTCAAGAGGAATCCAAATATGCAATCATATTCTTGTTTATGAAAGTTTTTTATTCATTTTTTTCTTTTCCCCACAACCTATTTGTTTTATATTCAATGCCTAGATTGTGGTGATGGTTGGTAAACTCAACCAACTTGCTTGGAATCATATAGATTATTAAGTTTGATACTTTTATTATGTTCTTGATGTTATAGAATTTTTCAATTATTTATGACTCCAATTGGATCATCTTCACCATGCCAAAATAATAAATTAATTAATGAAACCACATAAACACACAACTACTATTTTTGGTTGATGCAAGATTTTATGTATTCCTTGCATGCTTCTCCATCAAAATTCCTAAAATTTCTACTTGCATCTAATATATTCACCTTAAAAAATTATTGTATTTTTTGGCTAAAAAGCATAAATATGGCCATATGGCCATCAAACTTAGCCCATGCCTCTAAGTGAAGAAAAAGAGTTAACCTCATTAAAAAAATCACCTATTCAATTTTTAATATGGATAAATTGATTTTCAATCAATTATGATACAAATACCAATTAAAATTAACTAAGATAAATAATTTGGTCAAAATACTAATATGAATTATTTAATTAAAATTACATAACTAAATAGGAGATGACATGTAATGTTTAGAGGCATATATATTTTATTTCTCAAATTTTAAAATATGATAGTGGAAATGTGAAGTCAAAAGTGACAAAAATTTCAGCCATAAATTTGATTACGAACAAATAAATCTTTTAGGATTGTTTCCTCCTCTCTAGATGATATACAGATCATTGGGATGCTTTGGCAAAAATGACTAGTAGCTCCAAATTAGCTTGATAATTGTATTTGTGTAGTATTAATCTCAAAAACTTTGATTAATTTTATGGTCTTTGATTTTATTGCTAAAAAATAAATTTCTTCTTCCTTCCCTATTTAAATATCAATATCCAAAAACTTAAGGAAAACTACACATGTTTTGGGGCTTATAGTAAAGCATAAAATATAAAAACTACCTTGATATTGGTTAGGCCTCAAGACAATATCAATATTGAAAAAAATAAACCTTAATAATGAAAATATTTCCAATAGCATGAAAACCAAATGTTTTTTAGTGTGTGTCTAACATTAACTTGTGTGTTTCAATGATTTCTCTAATGATAGCTTGATTCCCTCAATAATGTTTGAAAATGATCAATATATTCTCGTGAATGATTAATATGTTCTCTTGATATTTTTCACATGAAAATGAAATACAATTCCTATGTATTTATATACAATTGAATTTAAATTATGACCTTATTGAATCCCAAATTGACATAAAACAATCATAAGGTAAAAAGGTTAGGATAAAAAAGTGAGTACAATCTAGGCCAAGAAGCATCCCTGCGCTATTGATAGGGAGCTCAAATTAGGGGGAAATCATTAAAAAATATATACAATATCTATAGAGGGATAAGAGAAGGGTTAGGTACCATCCAAAACTCAACAAACATGCCAATAACACCTAGTTTAGACCAATAATCAACAAGTACACAAATATCCTAAAACCATGTAATTTAACTATTTACCCTAATCCTAGTCGTAGATAAAATAATAATAAAAACTAGTTGCAATTAAATAGATCTAAGTATACATGACTGAAAGTATAGAATTTGGATCTATCTAACAACCTATGATGATAAAATAGTATAAGTTACATAAATAAAATTAGACTAAACAATGCAAATGACAAAGGGGTTAGGAATAATCACTCTTGTTTATTGTTCTATATATCTAAGACTGTAGACTAACTATGTTGAGTGTGTGTAACATACTACTAAAATATAGAAACTATGTGATGCTTTGGGACAAACATGTTCACTATGACTGACTCGTTCCTGTGTTGATCCTACTGGGATGAATCTATATGGCCTTGACTATTTAACAGTGGCTAGGTTTGTCCTACTAGTGTTTTATAGCATGACGTTTCTATCCCCTTTTCATTATTCCCTTCCTATTTCTCTTATACCTTCATTTATTATATATGTTGCATTGAATGAAATAATTTCCTCCTTGACCCAGATTTCCACTCCAAAATAAAATAAATTGTTATGGATTCAGACAACCACCAAATTAATGTTACAAACTATGTATTACATATGCTCATAATTATACCTCCACATAGTTTTGTGAATGAGTGGATGGATTAGCTCAAGTGATGGATTTTGTAACCTGCTCTTCCCCATAAGTGATGATGTAACTACAAGTAGTCTAATACTCTCATTTTGTGCAAGGAAAATGTTGAGAACCAAGATAGAATGACAATATCACAAGTGTAAAGGATTTGATTTTATGCTTGGCTCTATGCTTGACCTTTGATATGTGTAGCTACCTTTTTTATTTCCACTTTTAGCTTCCTCCTAAATTTTTAAATGGATTGATAATACCTTTTTATATATATACTTATCTAGGATATTGTATGCAAGCTTACCAACCATAGTAATGTAGAAAAACAAGATTAAAGGTGAATGATTCATGATAAGGGATTGACAAGCCAAAGAAACTAAAGGAGACAAACCCATGGGTTGTACATGTTTGTCCTAGATAGACCCTTACATTGTATAAGTTTGACTTAGGAAACACTCTATCACTATTTTTGAGGAAATGTTTGGTAATAAGTGATGAATAGTCCAAATTCATTAATAGATGCCTTTTTTATAAATGTTGAGGTGATGTAGGCTCAATAGACAAAGTGTAGACCTATTTTGGGGTTAGGGCAGTCCTAAAAATAGTCTAAAATGTATAGTTTTTCAAAATAATTTGAATTAAGGATAAGACACTTGGAATAAAGGTTTTGTGCCATATTTAGGTGTCTACATAATGCCCCCACTTTGAAATGGTTATGTGAGTGAAATTAATGTGTATGTCAAAATATAAATGTAAATAATTTTAAACTTGCACCTTCACTTACCTATGGAAGGATGAATAGTTTTAATAAGCTACCATCCACACCAAATAAGTAATATACTTAAAACAAATACCAAATTCCAAATACTCATCATATGTTTTTACTTTTTAAAATTTTCTATTGTTAATTTGAATTTTAAAAGAGAGTATAGGAAAGAATACACCTATTTGGTAACACCCCAAATGTCACACAAAAAAACTTTTGATAGGCATTGAAACATAGCCAACACTTCTTTGGGAGTTTTCAAAATTCTAATCCATTTATTGATCAATAGAGTAGACAATTTTTACACTTTAATACTATACCATTTTGAATATTTAGGTATTATAAATGTCACAATATATGTACCTCTTTTGAGGTGAGAGATGAATAACTTGTTCCCCAATCATCATCTTATAATAAAATGTCAAATACCTCATATGTTAGGAAAAATAAATTATTTGAAGCATATTAAAAGCCTATAAACATATGTAATTTAAATCTTTCCATCATTTATTTTTTATTTTTAAAATCAGATGCTAGGAAAAATTAACTAGCCAAAGCATACTGTAATCCTATAAATATATATGATTTGATATTTTCCACAATTGTAATGTTTTTAAAAGTTTGCATATTTTGAAGTTTGAATTTACATTTAGCTATGCCATACATAATCATATAAAGTGAAATATAGTGTAGGAGATATAATATCATATCAAACACAATACTATAGGGTATGATTCCCCCATTTGGTAAATACAAATGGGAAACAATAATTATGCCCCTAAAAGTCACAAGTAAGCCCCTAATTGGGTTAGATATTTGGAAATGAGAACACACACACACAAGTAACATGCTTCCATAGATACAAGGTGGAAACCATGGCAACTTGGAGATAACATTTGTAGACCAAAATATAGATATATAATCATGAAACAAGATAGTATAGTAATATAGTGCACTCAAGTTATGACCACATAATGTTAGTGGACATACCCAACTTAGTGATAAGACATTCCAAGACTTAACTCACATAAGACCTAATGATAAGAGGATCCTCTATGAACAAGGACACATAAACAATAAAACACATGCATGCACAAGAAATAATTTATGCATAAATATCCAATGTAATAATCAAAATGTAAAATATTCATGTGATATGAGATGCAAATACTAAAATCCATTGAAATGTAAATTTACTAAAGGTAATACATGATACATATGAAATTAACCCTCCAAGATATGGGCACATAATGTGAAATATAGTATCGTGAAACCTGTGAACCTACATAATAATCACTCAAGACAATGCCATGAAAAACATGCAAAAACCATGGATAATGATAACCTATAGTACAGGTCAACATGTAACATGTATAAAACAATGTTTTTAAATTACTATAATTTTTAATTATTTTTTAAGTTTTGAATTTTTGACAATGTTTTTGATTTTTTTGTATTTTTCCAATATTTTTTATTTTTGAAATTTTGTCAATATTTTTTCTTTTTTTATTTTATCATTGTTTTTGAATTTTAGAAAATTTCCAATGTTTCTAATTGTTTTATAATGTTGGTATATCCCATCCCCTTAATGGGCAATATATAATCTATGTAGTTATCAAGCATGATAAGCATAATGCAGTAAAGTTTATCAATATTTTACTGATTATCATGTTCTATGTAATATAGGTCCCAAAGTGTATTATAAAATTGAGATGTCATGATCAAATTATATAGTTGACCATGTGACAAGTGAAAATAGTAATCAAATCATAAGATAGGAAAATGATGTACATGGGAAAGATTTCATGCCCCATGATATGAAAATTCAAATATATAAAATAATAATAATAATAATAATAATAATAATAACAACAACAACCATATGTTAATGTGATTTTAAATCACAAAGTTTATAGTTAATAATATGTAGTGCCAATGTATATAAGAAACATGCATGGGTAAAATTACCCCAAAGGCATATATGTTTCATGTAAAACAATGTGGAAGATATAATGAAGTGAATAAAGGGCATGAAAATAAAAAATGACAATATGTAAATGGTGTTAGGGGTTTGAAATCCCAAACTAATGTAATTAGGAAAGACATGCATGTAATATGGCCTACTAATGTGATACATGTATAATTAGTACAATGTGTAGGATGAAATTATGGGTCTCATGCTCACATGGGAATATTATTCTAAAACATGCTCAAATAAACTTATAGTGTGTCAAAGAGAAACATGTGAGTGTACAATGCCCCCAAAGGTGAAGGTGTACATATAGATGTAGTTGATAGAGACTATGCTTGGTTATTATGCTCGCATAAGAAAATAAAATTTATCATGTATGAAACCATATGTTTTATTTTGTAGTTATATATGTAGATTAAAATATAAACTTGTACAAGAAGCACATGGTTGAACATGAAAGAAAAGGAACAAAGCTCGTAGACTAGAAGAATTAGATGAGGAGGATTATAAGCACCTATGTATTTCCTTAGAAAAAAAATATCTTGGTAAATATGTTTTCATTATCGGGAATAATAGTGTAAGTGCAAAGAATAGGATCAACAGTCAAATGGACAAGGCTAATAAAACATAACAAGCACCATGAAACAAGTAGATAGAATAATTTTAATGCAAAAAGAAGGCAAACACCATGTGAAATCTATAACATAGAAGAATGCATTGACACTTAAAAAGAGGCCCAAATCATGGTCATATATTTGAATATGGGGATGATAATATTCAAAATAAAATTAATGGATCCACACACAACTAAAATATGTGTACCTAATGAAAATAATTAGTAAAAAACATGATGTATGTAAAGGTAACCATATCTAAAAAATTTAGTTGTCTATCATGATTTTACCATGTAACTATCGAATGAATAAGCAATCCCCCCTCCCCCTTGTCCAATAGGTAAGGCATAAATGAATCCATAATCATATCTAACTATAATATATTGTCTCACACATAATCAATTTTTACTACGAGAAACAAGTTCAATAATCTGGATATGTCAAACTCTATGACATAGGTATATGTGTATGATTATATCATATGAACAAGATAAAGGCAAAGAAATTTTTGTGATTTTTTCTTTTATGAATGTTTTTTAATTTTTTAATTTTATAAATAATAAGTACTAGGAAGAAGGCACATGATGGCACAACACAAAGAAGAAGAAATCTATGTACAAGATTGTGTTACAAAAAAAATGTATTGATTAGGCCCATGTCATGTTCTAATAGCACTATTCAATGATTCTATCAATTTTTTTATTCCTTTTAGGGTGTTATAAGTGCATGTCATGTTGGATATCCTACATGAACTATGTGTGGTATGTCCACATCATATGTGTCATAATTGTTAACGTAATTATCATTATTAGAATCATATTTGGAACATACTCATTGAGATATATCATTCAAAACAAATATGTTCTCTCCATTTATAGTATTAGGATAAGTATAACTATAGACACATAAATCTGGTATTAGACACTTGAAAATTCTAATCTTAATCTATATTTACCTTACATGAATTATGTGTATGCATATGGCTCTTGCACACCCTTCTTTCTTATCCATTTGTATTATATGGTCTTATCCTTCTTGGTTTAATATCATTCAACTAGACAAATTCCCAAGTCTATGCCTAATCTACTTATTATCTTAATCAGAGTATTTCTTGATCATCATACCATTTTTCCTACTTTCAAGACACCTCTGGTCATACTCAGATGACTCTAGATTGTTGAAAATGTCCTCCTATGTTGAATATATCATTGTGCCATATATTAGTCATTTTACAATTTTAAATCTTTCATATGGTTCAAAATGTATTTTTTCATGTTCGTGGCATGAGAAATTACACAATGAGTCGTCTATTTATACACAATGGGTTTAAGACTACTTCTATCTAGAAAATATCTAGTAAGTATCTAGAACGCACTTAACTAAGCATATTTATCACTTACACATTGAGAGGAACAACCCTAAAGTTCTTAAATCAGAGATTAGAACATGCTCTAGCCTAGTTTTAAGAACCTACTACAAGTGAATTTTTCCTATTATAAAGTGTAGAAAGATAGATTATAAGATACATCCATACTTAAGGAGTAAAATTACACATATGCACTTAATCAATACAACTATGTGTGGTTTGATCCTTTTTTAGGGTATTGGAAATGTAGGTAGCACTTAGCCACTCAATAAAGGGTGGTTGGGTTTAGCTCAACCCATATTTTCCATTCCATTTTTAGGTAAACCTAGTATCAAAAGTGGAGCTAAGGGTTCAAGATCAAGGAGAAAAAATTATAGACCTATGCACATCAATGAACTTCTAATATTACACAAGACAATAATTTTTAATAAGGTGTAATGATTTGGGATGAAATAATTATCCATAAGTTATAGTGACAATCATACTAGATATTATATGGCTACGACTAATGTAGGCATCCATCTATTGTTATATTAATCCAAACAAGTTAAGGCAATCGGTTTCCAAAGCTGAGTGACCCAAGATCAATTTTTAGTCCTTTCTAAAACCTACATAAAGTCTTAAACCTAAATATAATAGCAACAAGTTAAGTACCCTAATACTCTTAGTTATTTCCATAAATAATAAAGTGTAATTGAACATCTATTTATACATTCAATTTTTATTAAATTATATGTATCTTAAACAATATGAATATTCAAAAGTTCTATGTTGTTTAGATAAATTAATCTAGAATAAAATAAAACATATTGGTGAGCCAAATTATTGTATTGAGTTCATCAAACCCTAGATTTTCCCTCTATTTCCCAAATGTTTTTAGATTTGAGTGTTTTAATTTATTTTTCAGACTTGATTTTTTATTTCCCCTCATAAATGATTTTTTCTCGTAGGGTTTCAATTCTTAAAACCCAATATTTATCTATTTAGAACATTCAAAACCTAGTTTACCTTTAGGGTTTTCATTCTAACTTCTTATGGTTTTTAAATTCTATGATAGAGTTTAATGAGCATTTGGTCATATGACCATGCTCTCTATGATGAAAATTCATAGGCCGATAATGATTGCATATCATATTCAAGCAAAGATTTATTGCCCCTCTCCATGAGTCCTTTATGTTCAATATATTCCAATCAATTAATGACTTATGCCATACAATTAAGGATTTATAAGTTAAGATCATATCTATGAATAAGATAAAGTATGCAATTAATGTTTCAACTATTTTGAGTGCAAAGTTTAAAATCACTTTACATTATTTTAGATTAATATATGTAAATAAAATGAAATTTTTGAATATTCAAATTGTCTAAGATATGTCTAAATTAAGGAAATATTAATTCTATGAGCATATGTTAAAGTATAATTTATTGTTTATGGAAATAACTAAGAGGATTAGGGTACTTAGCTTCTTTTAGATATGTGCAGGACTAAAATTATGTGTAAGTGACAAAAAAAATTGCAATTAAATTTGGGGTTGTTTAGTTGTAGAAACTAGTTATTTGGACCTGCCTAGATGAATCTATAATAAATTGGATACCTACATCAAATTAAGGTATTTTAAAACTAATGGTAATTTCATTATGACATATGGATGACTATTTCATCATAGATAGTTGTGTTTTATTGTAAACTATCATCTTTTTAAATATCATAAGCTTTCCATGTGCACAAGTCTAGAAACTTGTTGGCTTCACTTTGAAACCCTTTCTCCAATTTTGAAAATAAATTTAAGCATGTAAAATGGGAATAAATATGGGTTGATATGATCCCAACCACCCCTTGTTGAGTGCTGAGCACTACCTACATTTATAATACTCTAACACAAACTCAAATTGTACATAGTTCTCTTAGTTAGGTTTATGTTTGTAATAGTGCTCCTTTAGCATGGATGCAACCTACAATCTAAGAATCAACATTTGACAATGGGAAAATTTGACTTGGCTTAGGTGCTTCATAATTAGCTAGGCCCTATTCATTGTGAATTATTTATGATTTAGGAGATTTAAGTTAGTGCTTCTCATTATACAAGTGATATATAAACATTTATATTATACTTGCTAGATAAGTTCTAGGTATGGAATATGCTTAGAACTATTGTATATAAATAGACAAATATTTGGATAATTTATCACACCACTGACATGCAAAAGGTATTCGTTGACCCATAAGGATTACTTAAATTTATAAAATGATTATTTTACTACAAACAGATAGATTAAACATATGTGGATTAATTCATAAATGAAGAGTCATATGAGTATGGCCAGATGTGTATTGAAAGATAGGAACAACTATATAATAATCAAGAGAAAATTTTATTAGGATAATAAGTATAATATGTAATATTAGGTAATTCCTATAAGTGACTATTAGAAAATTGGGAGGGCCATGCCCATAGAAGACAAATGGATAGGAGAGAATGGTGTGAAAGATCCATATGTGTACGCACAAGTCATGTAATATAAATATAGATCAAGATTGATATGTTCAAGTGCCTAATACCATATTTTAGTTTCTATAAATGCCCCTTTTTAAGTCTACTATTTATAATTCTAGAGTAAAAGGATAAAGAGGTCTCATACCTTAGTATGTGTTGTCCCCAAAAATAGACTTCTCATTTTTGAGACAACATGTGAAATATTTTGGTTCAACAGACCAAAATGATCTCTTCCCTTCTCGAAATTTGTTCTGAGCATTCAAATTCCTCATTTTTCAAGCTTCTCAAAAAATCTACAGAATCTACAAGCTTAAATCTATGGACTATGTAGGCTTGAAACTACGGACTCTGTAGGCTTGAAACTACAGACTTTGCAGGCTTGAAACTATGGACTTTGCAGGCTTAAATCTATGGACTCTGTAAGCTTGAAACTATGGACTCTGTAGGAAAAAAATCTACGGACACTGCAGGAAAAGTTTTACCAGTTTCACAGGCTGATTTCTATGGACTCTACAGGAAAGAAGCAAGCTCTCAACACTTAGGCAATTTCAAAGTTGGTTCAACGACAAGGTTCAACCAAAAAAGTTCATCAGCAAGCTTCTAAGAAAGGATTGAACCATTGAACCACTAAACCATTGAACCTTGAACCATTTTGGTTCAATGAGTTCAATGGGTTCAAATGTTCAACATCAGCAGCAAGAGTTAAGTGCATTTGTCAAAGGTTCAACGGCTTCAAACCACTTATCAAAGAGAAGAAGGCTTGAACCATTGAACTGTTGAACCATTGAACCACTTTGGTTCAAAGGTTTGACGGGTTTAAGGTTCAACGGGTTCAACAAGTTCAATGACCAAATGGTTCAATGTGTTTGGTTCAAAAAGATCAAAAGGACTTAGCCAAATAAAAAGAATGAACCGATTGAACCATTGAACCTTGAAGCAAAGTTGGTTCAATCGGTCAGTTCAAGCGACAGGTTTAAAGGTTCAACCAGTGTGATGAAGATCAAAGAGCTTAGAAAGAACAAGGAAGTGATGGACTAATGGTTCAATGAGTTCAACGGGTTCAAGGTTCAAGGTTTAATGGGTTCAACGAGGCTTGTTTCAAAGAATATTGGTTCAAGCGGTCAATAGAAACAAGGGAATGAACCATTGAACCATTGAACCAAAGTTGGTTCAATTGGTCGGTTCAAGCGACAAGTTCAAAGGAGTGCCCTAAGCGTTAAAGACACAAGTGCCCTTACGGAGGGAATTTTCAGCAAAAGTGACTAAGGAAATAAAAACCTGACAGAATGTAGTGGATGCTGCCACGTGTCACAATTCGAGATTCACATAAAATTGACTAAGGCAAATTTCCAAGGGGCGAACAACCCTTTTAGAGGACACTCAAAAGCCGAAGTGAACCATTGCAAAAACTTGAAAGGCTAATTTGGAGCTCAAACAACCCTTGTGAAGGGTAGAAAGGAGGCAAATGGACCAATTCAAAGGCCAAAAGAGCAAAGGGATTTCCTTCAAAAAAGTTCCCCTGGCAAAATGGAAAAGTGAACAAGGCAAAGGACAAAGCGAAATCCTCCAGACAATTTGTCTAAAGGAATTCACATGAAAAACAAAGCAAAGCCCGATGGAAAGACAAGGCAAGGAAGATTTCCTTTGGACAAATTTCCCGAAGAAATTCCTTCGGACATTTTGTTTGAAGGAAATAAAGGATAAAGCCTGCCAGAAGAAAGAAAGCTCGAAGGCCATCCAAAGACCACCTGAAGGGCAGATACCCTTGTGAGGGGCTCTTCCTGACCCAAAGCGGACCGTTTCTCAAGGCCTCGAAGGGCAGGTCCCCTCTAAGAAAGATCAAATGACAAAGTCGAAGGAATTGTTGAGGAAAGTGACGTGCCCACAAACATCAAAGTCGTAACAATGAAATAGCCATTGATCCTTGTAGGTTTAAGTGCAAACCTGAATGCATTCAAAGGCTTTAAGTCCAAGGCTAAAAGAAAGAACCGTGGAGAGGAACGTAAAGGGCAGGAACGACTAAAAAAATTTGTGCATCAGATATGTTTCTAGAAGTAGACTGCCAGGTGGATATTGAAAGATGCAAACTTTCAATAGCGTGACCTATTTATCTGCATTGAGAGAAGCAAATGGGTAAATGCCTCTAAATTTTAGCATGTCTTCTTAACAAAATTCAATGCAACATGATGTGTTACTATTCCCAAGTCCTTCTTGAAGAGGCTATATAAGGGACTCTCTTGTTATTGTAGAAGGATCTCTCTCATATTATCAGATTCAAAACTCTACCCAAATTGAAAGGAATTACTGAGACTTTGAGCTCAGATTGTTGATCATATTTTGTTATTGGAATAAGAAAGCAAGTGACATTTTAGACTTTGTGCTGTGATATCTTTGTTGTTTGGGAAATTATTCTTATGTCTTTTTCCTTGATATATTTTATGTTCCTTTAATTCAATAAGCATAATTGGTAAAAATAATCAGGAAGGTGTCCTGAAGCCAACTGTGGAGAGACTTTGTGCCCCCACAATTGCCTTTAGTGTGTTTTCTTTTTGTTTCTATGTAAAAGACCTCGGGATGACTTTGTGCCCTAATTGACCTTTGTATCTCACTCCTGTACAATTGAGGTGAAAGCTTTGTGTTATATCTCAATTTGTTGGTTAGTACTTCCTTGGTTACATTTTGCAATTATTACCAGAATAATTCTTGTGGTTTGTTGAATAGTACTTCTGAAAGAAGAGGAGTGCTTTATGTCATTTCCCTTGAGATTTCCCCTTTGATTTGCATGCATCATCTCTAAAGAAAGAGAGATGGATGGTTTGTTCTACCCTTGAGTATTATTTTCTATATATATATAGGGAACCTCCCTTTGATGAGAGGAGAGATTAGTCCCCTTTTGATGTGGTAAACCTACACATTTGGACGACCAATCTTCTTACTTTGGATGATCACACCTATTTTATTTATCAGTATGTTGATTGACAAAATATTCAACCAACAATTTTTGGCGACTCTGCTGCGGACATAGTTATGTGCATTTTAAAACCTCAAGTTTTAGATTGAATCAGTTTCTACCATTATCCATTATAACATTACCATTCACCTCCACACTAACTGGGAAAGAATGCATAGTTTAAAGCCTCAAGCTTCAAACTAAAGTAAGGACAATTTTTTTCCATTCTTGTTTCACAATCTGGCAGATTCAAGGTATACACGAAGCTAAAGGGATAAAGGTATTGTTGACCCTGTATTTGAATTGGTACAACAAAGTAATTTTGATCTATTTCCTTCACCATCTCGCCTCTAACAAACTAAGAGCTTTCCTCCTACTAAAGTCAAATCTCCATTGCCAAACAAAGTATCCACTTCTGCTATTGATAAAGCTTTGCCAATAATTACCCCTCTGAGATTTGTTATTCCTCCTTTTCATAGTCATAAAATGGCAGTTCTAGGCCCCTGGGGTAATTCTTTTGGTCTTCTAAATCTTACTCCACCTCTACATGAGCTTCCACGTAGTTCAAGGAAGAATTTCCCCAAATTCTATGGTGATGTGAAAGTTCATCCTGATGAACACATTATAGCCTTCAGCATAACCTATGGCATAATTGGGGTAGAATTTGAAGATGTAGTAGTCAGGCTATTTGTAAAAACATTACAAGGTGCTGTTGCAAATTGGTTTTATCATCTAAAGGCTTGGTCAGTAACTGATTAGAATACCCTCAAAGCTAAGTTTGAAACCAAATTCAAACCTGCAGAAGATGCACATGCACTTCTGGCTCAAATTACACAGATAAAGAAAGAACCTCATGAACCAATGAGGGACTTCATAGCCAATTTTGATAAACTGAGGAACATAATTCTTGTAATTGCTCGACCTACAACTGAGAATCTCAAATGCTTCTTCATTAATTCTTAGTTACCTGAAGTAAGTTTTCTTTTGAGACGTGCTGGTCAAATAGATCTTGCTGCAACTCAACATTTGGCCACTGAGGTAGAAGATGATTTCATCTTAGCAGGGAAGATAAGAAGAGATCTAAATAAAAATAGACCCTCATCATCTTCTGAATATTCATCTACAGACACCACAGATCCAATAGTGCAAAAGTTGGCAAATGAGTTGCTTGCTCTCAAAAAGCAAATGGCGCAAGGAATATCTTCTACTCCTTCATATAGAGATATGCCAAGAAGGACATTTCCAAATTAGTCATATCAAGGCAATGCTGCCAAGAATCAAGGGCAACAAAATCATCTTCCTCCCTAACAAGGAAAACTTGCCCTGGAAGCTCCTCTAACCAATTTAGCAATGGGATATCTTGAAGCAAAATCAAAATTCTCTTTCCAGCCTGAATTGAATCAAAAAAATGATGTTGATCTCCTTATAGAAAATTAAGAAGAATCAGCTGGCGACTCCCACATTGGTTTCTTGAACTACTAGGATGAACCTAGAAGCAAAGGAGAACCTTTTGATGGATCATATGTAGTGTTTACTAGGTCCAATAACCAATCAGTCCAGCAAGATGATGAAGGGAAGACAAAGGAGCAACCTCAACCAACAATTACAATTGCTAAGCATGGAACCACTCTGCTTTTCCAGTCAAAAGATCCGGTGATCACCCAAAAGGTAACTACATGAATTTCACCTTCACCTTCTACTTCAATTTCATAAACCAACCCTCCTCCTATCCCTCCTAAAACCCAAAAGGTTGAAATACCTTCCTCTGTTCCTAATCCAATTCAGCCATTTGACATAATTGATCATGTCAAAAAGACCAAAATACAAATGTCTAAATTTAAATATTTGTAGTCCAATCCTGATCAATTGGATAAGTTGGTCCAATATGTTAAGAATCGAACCATCCCTATAGAACAAAAGGCTAAAAATTTAACTCTTGATTCTCCAAAAAACATGCCCATTCCAAATAATCTTGTCATTACTCCTCCAACTGCTCCTGGAAAAATAGAACCTTTTTATGTTTTCCTGTTAATAAATGGTCATAAGCTAAGTAATTGTATTATAGACTCAGGCGCATCTGACAATGTCATGTCTGCTAAAGTAGCTGAATCCCTTGGCCTCACACTAACCAAGACATTTGGGAGATGTTTCTCCATGGAAAACAAGCAAGTTCCATTGTTGGGGCAAATCAAAGATGCCCAATTTGCATTTGCAACCTTTCCAGACAAGAGAATCAAGATGATTGTCTTAGTGCTTGACGTCCCAACATCCTATGGCATTTTGCTTGGATGAAATTTATGTAAAGACGTGGGAGGAGAACTAAGCATGGACTTGTCTGAGGTAAGAATCTCTATCAAAGGCGTGATGAAGAGATTGCTCCCTGAAAAGGAGGAAAAATACGTGGTCACCCAAACATCAGCCCCTGAAGCTCAAATTATTTTTGAATCCTCAGCTATGGGTAACTACTTTCTATCTACAGATGAAGTGCATAAAGCATCTGATAAAATTTTTGAAAGTGTCAACCCAAAAATTAGTTCAACTAGAATAACAGAAGAACTAGTAGGTTACAATACAAATGAAGAAGGACCCTCCCTCTCTAATGAAGGAAAGTCTAAAGAAAAATTAGTATCTGATGAGGTATGGACTCTAGAATTCGATGGTAGCTGCTCCTCTACTAGTTCGAGAGCTGAGATTGTGTTGATATCTCCTCAAGGAGATATGTTTCCTTCATCTTGCAAATTACAATTTAGCAACACTAACAATACAACTGAATATGAATCTCTGTTGCTTGGATTGAAGGTTGCTCAAGATAAAGGCATCAAGTTTCTTCATGCCAAAGGGGATGTTGAATTAGTGGTTTGTCAAGTGAGAAACTTATACCAAACCAAGAATGAAAGATTACACCATTATCGCAACCTAGTTTGAGACCAAATTAAAAGCTTTGATGCTTTCAACATTTCTGCCATACCTAGGGAATCTAATGACAGAGCTGATGGACTTATTGTTTTAGGAACTCTTTTAGTTCCTCACTCAGATTTCAAAGAAGACAGGTATACTATTGAGCTAGTCTATAGACCAATTGTTCCTAACAATGTTGATCATTGGCAAGTATTCAATGATGATCATCAAATCATTGCCTTCTTGGAATGAAAAGACAATTTCGAACAACTACATTGTGAAGGCAGTGAACCTCAAAATTATGAATCAACCTCTGAATCTAGTTCAAATATAAATAAAGAATTCTCATAGCTGAAAGGAAATAAAATTTACAAAGGCCTAGTTTCTCTTGAGAAACTATTTGACAAGCATGATAGATTCATCAAACAACAAACATATTCAAGCTTCTCTTAGGGATTCGATCAAGTAAATCTGACTATTAAAGAAAATTTCAAAATGGTTAACATTGGTAAGTGTTACACCCCTGAAAAAAGATTCAAGTTCACCACTTTACTTTATCAATACATGGATGTTTTAACATATTCTTATGATGACTTAAAGTCTCTCAGACCTGATGAAATCTGCCATGACATTTCTCTTAAGGCTGACTCAATGCCCTATAAGCAAAAATCCAGACAGTACAATCTAAAAATATCAGGTACTATTTTGTTTGAGATACAAAAAATGTTAAATGCTAGAATCATCTTCCCAATCCATCATTCCACATGGATTGCAAACATAATGCCTGTAAGGAAGAAGAGTGGCAAAATTTGCATTTATGTATATTTTAGGAATCTGAATCAGTCATCTTTGAAAGATAATTACCCTTTGCCAATCATGGATCAAGTGCTTCAAACAGTGACAGGTTCAGAGATGTTATCAATGCTAGATGGCTTCTTAGAATATAATCAAGTTGAAGTTGGTGAAGCAGACCAACACAAGACTGCATTCACCACACCTTGGGGTACAATTGCATATAGAAGAATGACCTTTCAGAGAGCAATGGACCTAGCTTTCAAAGATGAAATAGGTAAATTCATACCTTGATGACTTAACCATCTTTTCAAAGCATCTATGTGATCATGTACGCCACTTACAACAAGTGCTGGAGTGTTGCCACCAGAATGGTATTTCCTTGAATCCTAAGAAGTTTATTTTTAGAGTAACAGAGGGGAAACTCTGCAGACACATTGTGTCTAAAGATGGCATAAAGATTGACTTAGATAGAGTCAAGTCTATTCAAGAGCTTAATTTACCTACAAGTAAAAATTTTGTTCACTCTTTCTTTGGAAAGGTGAATTTTTTATGGAGGTTCATCCCCGAATTTGCTGAGAAGACAAGACACATTGTGAACATGATGAAAGGGAAGACCACCTTCAGCTAGACTAAAGAAGGCAATTCAACATTTTAGGATATCAAGACTGCTATTGCTCATGCCCCTCCCTTGGTTTGTCTAGATTACAACAAAGATTTCATCATATATAGCTATGCATCTAAACAAGACAAGGAAGGTATAGAATCTCCCATTTCTTTCATGAGTTGCCCTCTCAAAACCCATGAGATGAAGTATTCAAATGTAGAGAAGCATGCTTATGTAGTGGTGAAAGCAGTCAAATATTTTTGCTTCTATATTCTGAATTCACACACTACTGCCTTAGTTCCTGACACTATAGTCAAGTTCATATTAACTCAGCAGGAGTTTGGCACAAAAAGAGGCAATTGAATTGCAAAGATCCAAGAGTTTGATCTAGACATCAAGCTGACAAAGCTAGTCAGGGGAAAAGGCCTATGCCAATTAATTACTGACAACAAACCAAAAGATACACAGCATGAAGAAGCTGAAGTGGAAGATACACCAACAGTCCTTTTTGTCTCCACTACTAATGAGTAGTATTTAGGTATTTTTCATTTCCTTACTTATGGTGAATGTCTTGCTCATTTGTCTTATAAAGAAAGAAAAACTATCAAGTTGAAAGCTACCAATTTTGTCCTTTGAGACAACGGCTTGTACAAGAGAAGCATAGATGGAGTATTCCTTCATTATGTAGACAAAGAGCAACAAAGCCAACTTTTGAAATCTTTCCACAAGCTAGCCTATGGAGGACATTTTTTTGCTCTTATGACTGCTCACAAGATTTTGTGAGCCAGGTATTACTGGCCAACTCTTTTCCAAAATGCATATAAGTGGGTGAGAAAATGTGAACTCTGCCAGTAATTTATTGAAAGACCCAAGTTAGCTGCCCTGGCTCTCAAGCCAGTGATCATAGAAGAACCATTCCAGCAATGGGGGTTTGATTTTATTGTGACTATAAACCCATCTTCAAGTGCTGGACATGATTATGTCCTTATGGCAACTGACTATTTCACCAAGTAGGTAGAAGCAATCCCAACTAAGCATGCTACTTCAAAAGTTGTATGCAATTTCTTCAAGGAGAATATCATTTCCAATTCTGGAGTTCCAACCAAAATTGTTACTAACAATGCAGCTTGTTTCACCTCCTAGGAGGTTACACAATTTTTTTTCTATTATGGAATTACACTCTCTCACTCTTATGATTATTTTCCACAAGGGAATGGACAAGCTAAATCAAGCAATAAGAACCTGGTAACTATCATCAAGACGCTAGCAGATGACAATCAAAGGACATGGCATAAAGCATTGATTGATGCTCTATGGGTAGACAAAATCACACCAAAGAGGGCAATTGGTATGTCTCCTTTTCAACTTCTTTATGGTATCAATGATGAGATACCAATCACCTTAGAATTGTCAGCCTTGAAATTGGCAAAGGCAATTGAAGATCAAACATATGAAAGCTCTCTTGATAAGAGAATCATGTGCCTGACTGAACTAGATGAACAGAGAACCATGGTGGTGGATAAAATTGCTGCTCATCAAAGTCTGGTAAAGAAACTCTTTGACCAGAAGGCCAAAAATCATGATTTTTGGATTGGGGATCAAGTCCTGCTATGGGACAAAAGGAGAGAACCAAAAGGGATGCATGGAAATTTTGACTCCCTTTAGAGAGGCCCATTTATAATTCATCAACACAATGGTGAAAATAGCTTTCTGCTGAAATATCAAGATGTCACACTCTTTTCTCTACCTCACAGTGGGCAGCATCTGAAACACTTCAACTCTTGAAGTATCAGATCATTTCATCTGTATATATATATATATATATATTTATAGTTTTTAATTCTATTTTGTTTTGTTTGTTTCCATTTTTGATGCCTTCCATTTCTGGGTAACATGACTCCATAGCCCAATGGTACACATGAAGACAATAGACAATCTGGATTCTACTCCCTTCAATTCTTTTTTACAATTGATAGAAGTTCCCCAACTGGAGCCAACTGTTGTCCCCAAAAATAGACTTCTCATTTTTGAGACATGTGAACTATTTTGGTTCAACAGACCAAAATGATCTCTTCCCTTCTCAAAATTTGTTATGAGCATTCAAATTCCTCATTTTTCAAGCTTCTCAAAAAATCTACGAACTCTGTAGGCTTGAAACTACAGACTCTGTAGGCTTGAAACTATAGACTCTGCAGGCTTGAAACTATGGATTCTGCAGGCTTAAATCTATGGACTCTACAGGCTTGAAACTACGGACTCTATAGGAAAAAAATCTACGGACTATGTAGGAAAAGTTCTACAGGCTTCACAGGTTGATTTCTATGGACTCTACAGAAAAGAAGCAAGCTCTCAACACTTAGGCAATTTCAAAGTTGGTTCAACGACAAGGTTCAACCAAAAAAGTTCATCGGCGAGCTTCTAAACAAGGACTGAACCATTGAACCACTGAACCGTTGAACCTTGAACCATTTTGGTTCAACGAGTTCAATGGGTTTAAATGTTCAACATCAGCAGCAAGAGTTAAGTGCATTTGTCAAAGGTTCAACGGCTTCAGACACTTATCAAAGAGAAGAAGGCTTAAACCATTGAACCGTTGAACCATTAAACCACTTTGGTTCAAAGGTTCAACGGGTTCAAGGTTCAACTGGTTCAACAAGTTCAATGACCAAATGGTTCAACACGTTTGGTTCAAAAAGATCAAAAGGACTTAGCCAAATAAAAAGAATGAACCGATTGAACCATTGAACCTTGAACCAAAGTTGGTTCAATCGGTTGGTTCAAGTGATAGGTTCAAAGGTTCAACCAATGCAATGAAGATCAAAGAGCTTATAAAAAACAAGGAAGTGATAGACTAATGGTTCAGCAGGTTCAAAGGCTTCTACAGGCAGGTTCAATCAAAAGAACAAGTTTCTAACACTTAGTCATTTTTAGGGAATGAACCATTGAACCATTGAACCACTTTGGTTCAAAGGTTCAACAGGTTCAAGGTTCAAGGTTTAATGGGTTCAACAAGGCTTGTTTCAAAGAATCTTGGTTCAAGCAGTCAATAGAAACAAGGGAATGAACCATTGAACCGTTGAACCAAAGTTGGTTCAATCGGTCAGTTCAAGCGACAAGTTCAAAGGAGTGCCCTAAGCGTCAAAGACACAAGTGCCCTTGTGGAGGGAATTTTTGGCAAAAGTGACTAAGGAAGGAAACAAAAACTTGATAGAATGTAGTAGATGCTGCCACATGTCACAATTTGAGATTCACATAAAATGGACTAAGGCAAATTACCAAGGGGCGAACAACCCTTTCAGAGGACACTCAGAAGCCGAATGAACAATTGCAAAAACCTGAAAGGCTAATTTGGAGCTCAAACAGCCCTTGCAAAGGGCAGAAAGGAGGCAAATGGACCAATTCAAAGGCCAAAAGAGCAAAGGGATTTCCTTCAGAAAAGTTCCCCTGGCAAAATGGACAAAGTGAATTCCTTCAAAAAAATGAACAAGGTAAAGGACAAAGCGAAATCCTCCAGACAATTTGTCTGAAGGAATTCACCCAAAAAACAAAGCAAAGCCTAGTGGAAAGACAAGGCAAGGAAGATTCCTTCAGACAAATTGCCCGAAGGAATTCCTTCAGACATTTTGTCTAAAGGAAATAAAGGATAAAGCCTCCCAAAAGAAAGAAAGCCTGAAGGCCATCCGAAGACTACCTGAAGGGCAGATACCCTTGTAGGGGGCTCTTCCCGACCCAAATCAGACTGTTTCTCAAGGCCCTGAAGGGCAAGTCCCCTTCGAGAAAGATCAAATGACAAAGCTGAAGGAATTGCCAAGGAAAGTGACATGCCTGCAAACGTCAAAGTCACAACAATGAAATAGCTGTTGATCTTTGCAGGTTTAAGTGCAGACCCAAATGCATTTAAAAGCTTTAAGGCCAAGGCTAAAAAAAAGAACCACGGAGAGGAGCGTAAAGGGCAAGAATGACCAGAAACATTTGCACATCAGACATGTTTCTAGAAGTAGACCGCCAGGTGGATATTGAAAGATGCAAACTTTCAATAGTGTGACCCATTTCTCTGCATTGAAAAAAGCAAATGGGTAAATGCCCCTAAATTTCAGCATGTTTTCTTAACAAAAATCAATGCAACATGATGTGTTACTATTCCCAAGTCCTTCTTGAAGAGGCTATATAAGGGACTCTCTTGTTATTGTAGAAGGATCTCTCTCGGATTATCAAAAACAAAACTCTACCCAAATTGAAAGGCATTATTGAGACTTTGAGCTCAGATTGTTGATCATATTTTGTTATTGGAATAAGAAAGCAAGTGACTTTTCAAACTTTGTGCTATGATATCTTTATTGTTGGGGAAACTGTTCTTATGTCTTTTTCCTTAATATATTTTTTGTTCCTTTAATTCAATAAGCAGAATTAGCAAAAATAGTCAGGAAAGTGTCCTAAAGCCAATATCAGAGTTGTTGCCAGAATCCAGATAATGTGAATGTAATGGAGACGTGATCACATGAGATGAATCAAGTGCACACCACATATATGCTAAAGCAATTTAAAATTATACAAGAAGCTAAATTGCACAAGACAAAATGGAGAAAACTAAAATATGATTAACATGAGATGGCCAAAGTGAAGAATACATATAGGAGAGCACGTAAGTAACTCCTCCACAAAAGATGGCCAAGGCACCCCAAGAATAGACTATAACTCCTCCATAAAAGGTGGTGACAAGGTGCTAAGAATAGAGAAGTAACTCCCATCAAGGGAGTTACTTATGACATTCTTATGACACCTATGACACATCTATGACACACATCTCCACATAAGCTAGCCTATCCCACAAATGTAGGAAAACTCCATGTAAGCACAAGAAATATGATTTCCCTAATTAAAAAATAGGGAAAAATAAAAACCTACACTAATACCCCCCCATAAGTACAGCTTAGGTGGGCAGTGTGGAAATATAAAATGGGTCCCAACAACTAGGCCTGATGAGGTACCCATGTACAAATGCAATCTCCCATAAGATAGAGAAAAGGAGAAAACTCGTAGGAAAAAACTCCCCCCCCAAAAGAGAGACATAAAAGAAATAAGAGGCTAGTGGGTTTCCCCTGAAGATGATGATGCTGCAGATGTAGACTACACCCCAAGAAGAGTTCGTAGATGAATGAACTTGCTCTCAGTGAAAGGTTTGGTGAAGATGTCTGCAACCTACTCTGAAGACTGGTAAAATATCAAGTCAATGACCTAACTATGAATAAGCTCCAGAATGAAATACATGTGAATCTCTATGTGCTTGGTCCACTGGTGCTGAACTGGATTCTTGCAAATCTGAATGGTACTTTGGTTGTCACAATAAATGATGGTGGACTGCTTGATAGGAATGCCAAACTCAGGAAGTATCCCCTAAAGCCAAATAGCCTTAGTAGCTGCATTAATAGCTCCCCTGTACTCTGCCTATGTGGATGATATAGCAATATCATTCTGCTTCTTGCTAGACCAACTGATAGGACCAGAACCTAGAGAGAAAATGTAACTAGAAGTGGACTTGTGAGTCTGTGAATCATCAGCGTAGTCTAAATTTGTATATCCACCCAAGTCAATCTCTATGCCAAATTTGTAATGAATCCCATATCTATGTGAACCCTGTATGTAATGCAAGATCCTCTTAGTTGCTTTCCAATGTAGCTCATGAGGTTCCTGCATGAATCTGGAGACAAGTCCCACTATATATGATATGTCAAGCCTAGTGTGAGTCAAGTAGATGAGACTACCAACAAGTTGTTGATATCGAGTGGCATCAACCAATGGTGAAGAACAGTCAGCCTCAAGCTTGACTCTTCATAGAAAGGGAATTAGAAATGTCTTGCAATCAGCCATGTGAAATCGAGCCAATAAGTCAAGAGCATACTTAGGTTGTGTAAGAGAAATCCCTGAATCTAACTGTGAGATATTGATGCCAAGGAAGTAGTGCAATAAACCCAAGTATGTCATGCCAAATCTATCCTAAAGAGATGCCTTCACTACTGTAATAGCCGATGAAGAACTCTCGGTGATCAAAAGGTCATCACCATATAGAACCAAAATTAGGAATGAATCATCCTATCGCAAGAAGTAGACATTGGGGTCAGAATGACACCTAGTGAAACCCGCTGTGAGAAGGAAGGAATCCATCTTGGCATACCAAGCCCGAGGGGCCTGTTTGAGGCCATAGATAGATTTCTTAAGTTTGCATATTAAGGAGGAATGTTGAACAAATTCTGGTGGCTACTCCATGTAGATCTCTTCCTCAAGGTCTTCGTGAAGAAAGGCACTCTTCACATCCATCTAGTGCACATCCCAACCATGTGCTATGGCAATAGCCAAGGTGAGTCAGATAGAAGTCATCTTTGCAATGGGTGCAAAAGTCTCTGAGTAGTCAATGCTTGCCACCTATGAGAAACCCTTGGTGATCAATTGTGCCTTGTACTTATCAATTGACCCATCTGTTGCAAACTTGGTCTGATATATCCACCTACATCAAACCATCTTTTTTCCCTTAGGAAGTGAAGTCAAGTCCCAAGTGTGATTTTTGATTAAGGAAGAATACTCTTCTTCCATAGCATTATCCCACTCAGGTACCCTTGATGCCTCTCGAAAAGTCTATGGATTTGAAACTGAAGTAAAGAAGGCATGTGGATCTCTCTAAAAATCCCCCTTAGTACGTCTGTCATCTATGGAATCTCTTGCCCAAGTGCCAGCACTCTCAAGTGTCTGTCTAGCCCAAAGTGGCCCAAAAGTGGGCGAGTCAGGTGCTAACTCCTCATCCTCTGACTGACTAGATGTGGATGACACTGCATCACTGTCCTTGTTGTCTAACTCAAAGAAGAAGAAGATGCCTCTGGCTCAAGAACTTGTTATGGCTGATCTAAATTTGATGAGGAATCATCATGAAGAATTAGATCTGATGAGGGAGAAGAAGTGTCAAGTGTTGAGTCTCTAAGACTCTCTTGAAAATGGACACTTCTCTCAATGAACAACTCATGAGTGATTGGATCTAGAAGGTGATACCCCCTAATACCATTCGGATATCCTACAAAGATGCAAGGCTTGGACTAATGTTCCATAGCTTTGCATTTCTTCTTCAAAAAGTTAGCCATGGCTGGGGATCTGAAAACCCTGAGGTGCTCAACATCAGATTTCCTTTTATGCCAAGCTTCAATGGGTGTTATCCCTTTCAAAGCTTTATGAAGAACCTTGTTTTGAATGCAGCAAACACAATTGATGGCTTCGGCCTAGTACTATGGTGATAAGGATTTGGAGTGAATCATACAGCTACCCATCTCTTTCAAGAACCTATTTTTGTGTTCTACAACCCCATTCTGTGAAGGACTGTAAGTGACTGTGTGCTGCAAATCAATTCCCTCTGTGGTGCAAAACTACTCAAACCATTGCTGACATACTCCCCTCCATTATCAGTTCGCAGAACCTTGATGGATTTCCCACTTTGTTTTTCAACAAGAGCCTTAAATTCTAGAAAATTTTTAAACACTTCAGACTTTTGTTTGAGAAAATATATCCAAGTGTACCTAGAGAAATCATGAATGAAAGTGAGGATGTACTTGGCCCTTATGAAAGATGGTTTGGGAAAGGGTCCCAATACATCACTATGGACTAACTCCAAAGGTTGTGAAGCCCTCCAAGCTTTGCCTTTGTCAAATTTTGTTTCAGGATGCTTCCCAAGGGAGCACCCCTCACAAAGTCCTTTTGAGAATTGGACACGAGCAAGCCAATGACCATGTCATTTTTTCAAAGTTATTCAATGTAGCGGTAATTAAGGTGGCCAAACCGCTCATGCCACAATTTACTAACTTCATCTGAATGAGTCAACAATGTTGTTGGAGAAGAATCTAATGCAAAATATGAGAAGGTGTATAACCTTGCTTGGTGATCTGCCCTACCCACTACCACTGTAGTATCACTATGTAACTCCCTGATAGCTATTGAATCTGGTGAAAACTCAACTCTCATGCCCTGACCAATGTGAGTGATTTGGTACATTGATAGGAGATTGGTTGAAAGAAAAGGAACACTTAGAACATTATTGAATGTTCCTCCTTCCATTTTAACTAACCCTCTCCCTAAAACAAAAACTGATGTGTCATCACCCAAACTAATTAAAGTCATGCTACAAGACTCTAAAGATGAAAACTGAACTAGTGAATAGCCCATGTGGTGAGAAGGACCCAAATCAATGACCCATGATGATGTAGAAGCTGTAGTAGCTACAAGGGCCTTGCCCTTTTCTTTCTCCTTACCCTTGCCTTTTGCCTTGGTAGAATCTTGGGTAGATGAATTCTGCTTGATGGACTCAAGAACACCTATGTTGTGCTTCTCTAGAAGATGAGTTAGGTGATCTATTTGTTTCTTCATGCATTTGTATTCATCATGCCCTATTTTTTTATAATAGGCACACTTAACCTTCTCCTTCTTAGGTTTAGCAATGGAGGAGGAAGACTTAGTGTTGTTTTTGGCAGGATTGTTGTTTTCTTTCTTTTTCTCTTGGTCCTTGTTTTTTTCTTCTTTTCCTTTGTTGAAGTCTTATCCTTACCATTTATAGCTATCAAATCTTGGGGTTGAGTAGACTTAATTGTGCCCATTTGAATTAGCTTATCTTGATCCCTAGTCAAGTCGGCAATGAATGAATCCAAAGAAGGCATTTTCCATGTAGTGCCAAGTGCACTTTTTATGGCATGGAAAGTGGAGACAAAGACTGAATAGCTTGGACCTAACTTTGCGAGAATAGAAAGGATGAGTTGATCATATTTCTTTTCTATCCCACATTCTTTCAATTTCAATCTAAGGGCCTTAAACTTAGTGAAGAAGTCCTGTAGGGTGTCAAAGTTGCTAGGACTTAGACTTATGAGTTCATTTTCAAGCTCATGTCCTCTCATCTCATCAAGCTTCCCAAATAAGAGTTCTAAGGTGTCCCATATGTCTTTGGGAGTCTTGGAGGTTCCTAAATGGAAGAGAAGTTTTGGAGACACAAACAAGCTCAGTAATCCATAGGCTTCATCACTACGGTTGTACCACTTGACCTTTTCAGCATCAGTGTTGGGTTTTACTTCAGTACCCATGGTGATCCTATACAACACTTTGCTTCTAAGAATGATTGACATTTTAACCTTCCATTCATGATAGTTGAAGGGTATTAGGGGTTTAAATTGAAAAGAATCCATTTTAAGTTGAATTTAGGTGAAGTTGTGTTGATTACAAGTTGTGAAATTATGTAGAAAGGAGAATGAAAGTAAAGATTTGCAAGTTGTGAAAAGCAATCACACCCCCCCCCCAAAATATTGAGCCCCCCCCAAATATGCAAGTGCATGCTCAAAAGACATCGGGCTCAGCCAAGAATGTGTCTTAGAGCAATTAGTGCAAGACTTAAGCAAACAGGATGTCGAACTCAGCCGAAAGTGCGTCTCGAGAGACCCAAATTTTAGGCACTTTATAAAATAGTGCATTTTTAACAAATAACAAGCTTACACTATGGAGAATTGAATTAAAAAAACTTTTGAAAAAAATGGCACCCAAATCTGATTTACCGTTTGCAAGATATTAAAGGTTCATTTTCCCCATAAACTAGTGTTTTTGCAAAAAAATACTAAAACATTAAAAAATGCCTATTTTGAGAGAGAAAGTGGCCTTCTAACCACTTGTTGGATTTGGCACAGAATGAGGAATCCAAAGGAGGTTTGTGTGTGGGGGAATTGGCCTCCTACCAACCCGGGCCTCACCCTTCGTCTTCGTAGGTTGAAGATACAAGTTTTAAAAAACCTCTAAAATATTATTTTTAATGCTAATTTCTAATTTGTCTTTAATTCAAAAAATCAAATTACTAATTTATGAATATCATAATAATTATTGGACAAAAGCAGAATTACAAATTAAACAGCGAGAGAGAGAGGGAGGGCCCACCACATGGGCGTTGGAAACTAAAAAGGAGTGCCATTTTTAAGAAAAGTGCTAGCAAAAAAAACAAATGAACTACAGACCTACTGGATGCCATACGGCCTGATGGAAACTTGTTGTAGAGAGGATGCAGGAAGGACTGTGGCATTGCAAAAGGATAACAACAAAAGGATATGGCTGCACATAGACTGACTGGGCTTGGACTGCTACAAAAAGTATGTTTGACCAGAAGAGTTTCCAGTGCCCTCACCAAAAAAATTGAACTCATCAAGTAGCTCACAGCAGAGGTGGCACACAAGTCAGAGGTATGAAGAAGCTTGCAACAAGGGTGGCCCCAACAACTTGCAACAAAGTACATTACAGCTTGCAACAAAGTCAGCGCCTCCAATGTCCAAGAAGCAAACCAGATTGCAGAGATCTTATCTTTTTCCTATAGAATGACCAAAAGAAAAGAAATTCTTCTACCTTTGCTAAAGCCACAACAGATCTAGACAAGATGTCTTGGCAAATTCTAACTCAGAAGTAATTTTTTAAACAAGTTTTCGTATGGATTTGCATGAGTTTTCAAAAAACTCTACCAAAACACTAGAGTTAAACAAAAAAACTACTAAGAAAGAAAAATAAGAATTTCAGAATAACATAACCAGACACATGATTATCGGAGTGGCTTTGATACCATATCAGAGTTGTTTCCAGAATCTAGATAATGAAATTGCAATGGAGACGTGATCACACGAGATGAAGCAAGTGCACACCACATAGATGCTAAAGCAATTTGAAATTATACAAGAAGCTAAATTGCACAAGACAAAATGGAGAAAACCAAAATCTGATTAACATGAGATGGCCAAAGTGAAGGATACATATAAGAGAGCATGTAAGTAACTCTTCCACAAAAAGTGGCGAAGGCAACCCAAAAATAGACTGTAACTCACCCATGAAAGGTGGTGACAAGGTGATAAGAATAGAGAAGTAACTCTCATCAAGGGAGTTACTTATGACATTTTTATGACACCTATGACACATCTATGACACACATCTCCACATAAGCTAGCCTATCCCACAAATGTAAGAAAACTCCATGTAATCACAAGAAATACAATTTTCCTAATTAAAAAATAGGGAAAAATAAAAACCTACACTAATAGCCAACTGTGGAGAGACTTTGTGCCCCCATAATTGCCTTTAGTGTGTTTTATTTTTGTTCTGTGTAAAGGACCTTGGGACAACTTTGTGCCCTCATTGTCCTTCATATCTCACTCTTGCACAATTCAGGTGAAGACTTTGTGCTATATCTCAATCTGCTGGTTACTACTTCCTTGGTTACATTTTGCAATTACTACCAGAAGAATTCTTGTGGTTTGCTGAATAGTACTTCTGAAAGAAGAGGAGTGCTTTTTATCATTTCCCTTGAGATTTTCCCTTTGATTTACATGCATCATCTCTAAAGAAAGAGAGATGGATGGTTTGTTCTATCCTTGAGTATTATTTTCTATATATATATATATATAGAGTGAGTGTGTGTGTGAGAGAGAGAGAGAGAGAGCATATTTATAGGGAACCTCCCCTTGATGAGAGGAGAGATTAGTCCCCTTTTGATGTGGTAAACCTACACATTTGGACGACCAATCTTCCTACTTTGGATGATCAGACCTATTTTATTTATCAGTACGCTGATCGACAAAATATTCAACCAACAGTATGTAACCACACTTTATCTTTGAGAGAAGCCTCCAAGTGTCTAAATAACTCCATCTAAACTTAAAATAAATATTTAGCCATCAATGTCCATATATGCTATGAAATCTAAAATAAAATAGATCCATGAAACATTTGAAATTTTTAAGAGAAAGGAATAAATACACATGTAAGTGGGCAAACCATACTACCATTTGAATCCTTAGATATTATGATGATTATGCCCCATTGAATAATTCCATAGGTTTATTTTGATTTAGGGTGAGTGCCACTACTAAAACCATGGGTTGGGAAGATAAATTACTTAACCTTTGTTAGGTTGTGGAGCTAAAAGCTTCACTGATGCAGACATGGAGGAGGTTGCTGAGTTGCAGAGCAATTAACATCGGTCTGATCAGCCGACATCGGTCATATACAGTGAGAAGAGCAACCAACGTCGATCAGGGATTGGTCGGCGTCGATCACCTCCAGGCAGACAAGGATCGACGTCGGTCGCCTGTGCGGTTCCAAAATTGCCAGTTCATGAATAGTTAGTTAACGAACCGGTTGTTTGCATGTAGAAGGCCAATTATAGACTTGAAGCTGTGGATCTAATTATTGTAATTAGATGTCTAATTATTGTTTGCATGGGATCTATATAATAGACTCATGGGTTGTATTGTAATTTGTGCTAGAGAGTAAGAGAGCAAATATTAGCTCCTTCAAAGTGAAGAGAGCAAGGTGTGTTCCTCCTAGTGCCACAGTGCCAAGTGTGGGTGCTGGTTTGGAAAATCAAAAGGATTCTTCATGTATGTAGGATCTTGGTCAGTAGGAGTGTAAGGCCACGTTTGGAGATCTACATGGTAAGTAAGATCATTGATCTGCAGGTGTATGTGTGTGCGAGGTCTAGGTTTGCAAGTGTGCAGAACCAAGTTGATCTGCAAGTGGCAACAGGATCAAGGTGACAGCAACACAACAGAGAGCAAGTTCAGGTGGGATCTACTTGGAGTACGGTGTGTACTCAATTGGAGAGCAAAGAGGAAGGCAAGGTAGTTCCTTCCAAAGTAAGATCATTTGTGTTGCAAGTTGTTACAAGTTCATGGGAGATCTACTTGGAGTGTGTTGTGTACTCGGTTGAGTATGTTTGTATACTCGGTGTACTGACAGTATTGTTACTGACTGGTTGACTGGCGGTGTTGTTACTGGCTGGTGGAGGTGAACACCAACTCTGTGTTTGAGTTCTGTGTTGGGACTGTAATTGAGAGAGTGAGCTCTTGAAGGTGAATTACTGAACACTTGGTGTGGGAAGCCTTTAAGGTGGGAAGAGTGTGGCGTCTCTTCATTTGTAATTCTTTTCTCGAAGAGTATTAATACAATTGGGTATTGTCTCTCATATTTTATGTTATTTTTGAATTCTAGTTACTTGTGCATTCTAGTTAATTTCTGCATATTAAGTTGCTTGTACATGGTAATCAATGGTGCTTCTGGGTCCTAACAGTTGGTATCAGAGCTAAGGTTGCAGGGAGCAGGTTTGTGTTTGGTTACAGGTCACTCTCAGGGGTTTCTGATTGAGTGGGAGTATAGCAACGGCAAAAGAAAGTACACTAAGAATGGAGGAATTCAAAGGCATGAATGATCAATTATGGTGTTATGGAAAGAAAGAATAGGTAAAGAAATATTGCTGGTTGGTGGGAGATCAGCATGAAGGAATTAAAGAAGCAGATGTTGTAGGTGTTGTTACACAGGATGCTCTGGGATGTTCCTTAGATAAAGTAGAATCTTGTTTTATAGATTTTGTTGCCTCTTTCCATGCAGTCTAAAATAGAGTATTTTTCCATGTTAAGGTCTTTGGAGACTTTGGAAAGATTTATTTAGGGGCTGGTGTGCCTTGCCAAAGAATTGGCAAAGGGGAAGTGAAGCTGAAATTGCAGGCGGCCAACACATGGGTGTTGAAGGAGGTCATGCAGGTCCTGGTCTTGAAGATGTGGCTAATTTTTTTAGGAAAGTTGGGTGATGAGAGATGCACAAGAACTCTCACAGCGGATACACTTGAATTAGCGTGTGGTAAGAAAGCAGGTACTCTTTATCTACTTGCTTGTATTACTGATTCTTCTTCTGTTGCGAATACGTGGCTTTGTAGGCTTGGTCACATGAGCAAGAAGGAGATGCATGTTCTTAAGCAGAAGATAGATGTGTTTGACAGACTTAAGAACTAGAAAGCCTTAGTGTTTTTGGAGGAGATGATTGACAGAGATCAGTGGAGAAGGCTGGACATCTCTGAGCAGGGTGGTTTAGATAGGGTTTTGATCCATTGAGAGCTCACGGGTAAAAAGTCATCACTCACAGGCGAACACAGTTACTAGCGTCGATCAAGGAGAACCAGCGTCAAACAGATAGGTGCTAATGTCAGTCATGTGTAGACTAGAGCCGGTGGTGTCGGGCAGGGTCACTGCCGGCGTCGGTCATATAATCGATGTCGGCGACCAGGTAAGACTGATGTTGGTTAGGAAACTGGCATCAACAGAAAGGATAGTCGCATGGAACCGACGTCGATCGAATGCAAATTGTGTGGTGATCGAGGTCGGTCACTGGAACGGATTTTGGGCAGACAACATGCTATCAAGGAGTCTCAGACGCCCATGTAGAGGACTGAAAGGGTAAGTAAGCCTCAAATTCGTTGTTCCTCTTCTTTATACTCGTTGCTCACTACAGAGCAAAAAGGATCCAGGAAACAATGGGAGCATGGCATAAACAGGATGCAAAACCAAATGGGAGATTTGGTAGGGTTTCCAGCCGAAAGAAAGCACTGAGAGACGAATGGATTCCTTGGTTAAAGAATAGAGAGAATGGATACATGAGACGGAAGGCCAGGTCATATGGTCTTGAGGAAGCTCCAGGACAGTGGTACAGGTTTGACAGGTGGATGACAAAGCATGGCTTTAGTCAATGTCATCGTAACTACTGTGGTTTCTTTACCAGGTGGATGATGAGTCGCGACATTATCCTATTACTGTATGTTGTGTGTTTGCTTGATGCAGGGTTACACATGTAGGGTTTTGCTAAACTAAAGGTAAAGTTAGTTCAGTGGTGTGTCATGAAGAATTTGGAGGAGCAAAATTCTTTGGCATAAGTGTGTTCTAGAGACATGGAAGATCATAGGTTGATTTTGTCTCTAGATGATTGTGTGAAGCCGGTTAGCATGTCGATGGGTTGGACAGTTCTATGAACAGTGTCCTAATTCACATGATAAGGTTAAGTACATGTGTACTGGACCTGAGGTTGCCCACACAGTGGGAGCTATCAGAAAGTTTGGAGCTGATCTGAGAAAGAAGCATTGGAGGGCAGTTCAGTGGATTCTCAGGTATCTGAGAGGGACCAGCAGCAGGTGCACATGCTATGCAGGGTCAAGTTCTTTTCTACATGTGTTTGTAGATGCGGATGTGGCAGGTTACTTGGATGACAAGAGGTTCACCATAGGGGTTTTGGTGGTTGGTCTTCAAGGTTGAGCTTGAAGAGGGATACAAGCCAGGAAACAGATTAGACGGTGTATAGGTATAGGTATAGTGCAGCTATTTATCTCCAAGTGGGAGATTGTTAGGTTGTGGAGCTAAAAGCTTAACTAATGCAGACACAGAGGAGGTTGCTGAGTTGCAGAGCAACCCACGTCAGTCTGATCAGTCGATGTCAGTCATATACAGTGAGAAGAGCAATCGATGTCAATCAGGTATCAGCCAACGTCGGTCACCTCTAGGTAGACAGGGACCGACATCGATCGCCTGTGTGGTTCTAGAACTGCCAGTTCACAGATAGTTAGTTAACGAACCGGTTGTTTGCATGTAGAAGGCCAATTATAGACTTGAAGTTGCAGATCTAATTATTGTAATTAGATGTCTAATTATTGTTTGCATGGGATTTATATAATAGACTCATGGGCTATATTGTAATTTGTGCTAGAGAGTAAGAGAGCAAATATTAGCTCCTTCAGAGTGAAGAGAGCAAGGTGTGTTCCTCCTAGTGCCACAGTGCCAAGTGTGGGTGTTAGTTTGGAGAATCAGAAGGATTCTTCATGTATGTAAGATCTTGGTCAGCAGGTGTGCAAGGCCACATTTGGAGATCTACATGGTAAGTAAGATCATTGATTTGCAGGTGTATGTGTGTTCAAGGTTTAGGTTTGCAGGTGTGCAAAACCAGGTTGATCTGTAGGTGGCAGCAGGATCAAGGTGACAATAACACAACAGGGAGCAAGATCAGGTGGGATCTACTTGGAGTACGATGTGTACTCAATTGGAGAGCAAAGAGGAAGGCAAGGTAGTTCCTTCCAAAGTAAGATCATTTGAGTTGTAGGTTGTTGCAAGTTCATGGGAGATCTACTTGGAGTGCGTTGTGTACTCGGTTGAGTATGTTTGTATACTCGGTGTACTGGCAGTATTTTTACTGACTGGTTGACTGGCGGTGTTGTTACTAGCTGGTGGAGGTGAACACCAACTCTGTGTTTGAGTTGTGTGTTGGGACCGTAATTGAGAGAGTGAGCTCTTGAAGGTGAATTACTGAACACTTGGTGTGGGAAGCCTGTAAGGTGGGAAGAGTGTGGCATCGCTTCATTTGTAATTCTTTTCTGGAAGAGTATTAATACAATTGGGTATTGTCTCTCATATTCTATGTTATTTTTGAATTCTAGTTACTTGTGCATTCTGGTTAATTTCTGCATATTAAGTTGCTTGTACATGGTAATCAATGGTGTTTTCAGGTCCTAACAACCTTGATGAATAAGGAGTAGTGTAGGCCATTAAGTGATGCAAAACCTCAAATTTCCTACTCATTTAATTGATCTTAAACCTCATTATATAAAGGTGGATCCCATATTAAGCTCGTACATAAATATGAATAGACTAAATCAAACACTATATGTTGATTTTAGATACATAATGCTACCTTCAATTTTTTAGTACCAATTTGAAAATAGGAAAGTGCATGCATGAGAAACCTCCATGCTCCATAATTTGATCAATTATCCCAATATTATATATAATGTCATAAATCTATATGCCACTCTTTCCTTGATCTAATAAATATAATAACTTGAAAAATATTTTCATATGCATTTTATATATCCCTAATTTTGTCTTAATCTATAAATGAATGCCATAATCTAAACCAAAGTAATAATATGACCTAATATGAACCTATAATCATGTAATTTTTCCCAAAATCTAAATGATTTATGTATGTAGGCTTCAATATCTATGACAAGCCCAATAACATGCCCCGTTTTGAGGTTAGGAACATAGCATATGAATTACTCATCTCAAACTAAAAGAGCTAAATGCATCATGTTATATACAAATATCTAAGCTTTTAAAGCATGTTCTATCATGTGGAGAATGTCATAATAGTATGATTAGATCATCAAAGCATATATGAAACATGTATCCTAAGGCATAAAAGTATCATTTCAAGATAAATATCATAATTAGGCACATATTAGTAGTGATCATTGATTTAAAAAATAAATAGTAATCCACACAAAAAGGTGTATGATATAGATCATGGTACCACACATAAGTAGAAAGGTGTGTCATATAGATCACAATGCCATAATATTAGTAGATAATCCTATATGTATCCACTCATAAACACATATTGTCATGGCCATGATTAAAATCACACATAATATCACTAAATGCCATGCAAAATAAGAGGCACACATTGTACACTCAATGAAAACACAATTTAAAAACAATGCAAGATCCACACATAATTAGCAATCAATGCTACACTATGAATAATCAATGTTGCACAAAGCAAAAGCCACACAAAGAAATAGTCATATAATGATATAATCCATCAAAAAATGTCACACAATAAGGTAAGGGCCATATAAACAAAGATTCAAATAATGATATGACCTATCAATAAATCTGTACAATAAGGAAAGAGCCACATAAATCATAATCAATGATTAACCTATACGAAGTGAAATGGTAACAATTAAACATAGAATAGTTCAAGGTAGTCTACATCATATATCCATGTTGATGTTAAAAAATAGAAAATTAGCATATCCATGAAATGTTTCACTGTAAATAATATAAATAAGAACAAGGCATATGTACGAATAAATGTAGCTTAATGTGATAGATGGAAAGGTCATAGAAATATATAATTTGTAATAATGTGACCTATAGAATGAGATGGCCCCAAAATTGGCATGGCCCTTATGTGTAGGAATGTTCTGCATCTATATATTCATGAAACATATATAATGTACATGTCTTGTAGCTCACTCATATATGTCATGAAATGCATGTGTATATGAAAAATGATATGGATTATACCAAACATATGATAAATAACATACATCAATGCAATAACTATCAAAACATTGTATGTTTAAGTCTTGATTTATGATTTTTTGGAATATTTTTATTTTTTATTTTAAAATATTTTATACTTATGTTCCTACTAACCAATGATCCCATTAATAAGATTCTCACATGTAGATCCTAAATCCTTAAACCAACATTCATGTTTATGATTTGTTGATTCTTTATTGGACCATCTATTGGAATGAGAAGTGCATGACTTAAAGTAGTAAATGAATCATTTTCTTTATCATTATTATAGGAATTAGTATATCCACAAGGTATCATAAAATATTATGAAATAAATTTATTGGATCCATTTTTATCCTCTACATGTTCTCTATTATTAGTATGATGTACCTCTAGTATGATCATACAATAATTGATATCTTGCTTGAGTACTATTTGAAGAAGTGATTTTTGCTTTCTTTTCTTGCTTTGAATATTCTTCCTATCTTGCAATGGAAATAGTCACACATTCATGATCAAATGTAACCCAATTGTGATTATTACCAAGTGTTTCCCCAATTTCTATTAATAATAACCTTCCCATTATATCACTATATTTATTATATGTAGGGTTAATGTAAAATATAGGGGAACATGTTTTGAGACCCATAATTGTTAGTATATCAATGCATCCAATGCATTTCTTAGGTGACGTAATATATACCAAATGTTGAATGTCATATCCAAGAGATATGGGAAGTGTCATGCTACATACATTGATTTCATAAAGGTTTATAATATTGACATTGGTACACTAATTTCCATATATATGAGGGATAAGAGCCAAAATCTCAACATTGGTGCATATCTAGCTATTTATGTGAGGGCTAAGAATCAAGGGCTCTAGATATGAGCAATGATTTTTAGTTTCCCCATTTGAAACCATGCTTGTGTTATTAATCTATTAAATGGATATTGATTTTGAACTTATTTCTTAGGTAAGCTCTCTTGTTTAGTCTCCTCTTCTTTTTGTAACTATTCCTTATCCAACTATTCATTTTGTAAATGTTATTTTTTCAGTTATTCCTTAGAATATGTAACCGTAGTTTCGGTAGGTTATTAAATTGTATAAGGTGTGCTTGAATTGGGGGTGATTTAATATATGTTTCAAATGTAAATTTACATGTATCAATAATATATTGAATTGTAATTTTTAAATGCCAACACTCATATGTATGACTATAATAGGCATAATATTATTTGGATCTTCTTAGAGGATGCATAAGGGGCAACGTGATAAATTTATTCTAAAGCATATCCATTAAAGTTTCACTTGGAGTATTATTAACTTTATGCAAGCTTATTGAACCATTCGTTGTATATGTATTTTTTTTTAACCCCTACTTGAAAAGAATGTTTTTGAGGTGTAAATTTATTTAATGAAGAGGTAGTTACAATTTACACTAGCATGCTATGATTATCTACATGTATAATATTAATTTTAAGTGACATAACTTTTAGAATTAGGTATTGGTTTTTATTTTGTATCTCCTATTTGGATTTCATCATAATAATCATTTGATCTAGAAGGGCCACTTTAGAAACCATCCCTTTCATAAATTTTGAATTTAACTTAATCATCACAAACCCCAGGCATTTATGATTTGATATGCATACAAAGTGAATCAAGGGGATGCACCCTACCACTTTGTTAGGTTGTGGAGCTAAAAGCTTCACTGATGCAGACATTGGAGGAGGGTGCTGAGTGTCACAGTCACCGGCGTTGGTCAGGCCAACCGATGTCAGTCAGGTGGAGACAGGAAGGTGCCGACGACAGTCAGAGATCGACTGATGTGGGTCACCCCCAGGCAGACAGGGATCGACGTCAGTCACCTGTACGGTTCCGAACTACGAGTTCTACAGATAGTTCGTTAACGAACCAGTTGTTTGCATCAAGAAGGCTAATTTTAGTCTTGAGCTACGGATCTAATTATTGTAATTAGGTGTCTAATTATTGTTTGCATGAGATCTATTTAAGAGACTCACGGGCTGTATTGTAATTTGTGCTAGAGAGCAAGAGAGCAAATATTAGCTCCTTCTATGTGTGAAGAGAGCATGGTGTGTTCCTCCTAGTGCCACAGTGCCAAGTGTGGGTGATGGTTTGGAGAATCAGAAGGATTCTTCATGTATGTATGATCTTGGTCAGTAGGTGTGCATGGCTACATTTGGAGATCTACATGGGTAAGTAAGTTCATTGATCTGCAGGTGTATGTGTGTGTGAGGTCTAAGGTTTGTAGGTGTGTAGAACCAGGTTGATCTGTAAGTGGCAGTAGAATCAAGGTGATAGCAACACAACAGGGAACAGGATCAGGTAGGATCTACTTGGAGTACGGTGTGTACTCAGTTGGAGCAAATAGGAGGCAAGGTAGATCCTTCCATAAGTAAGATCATTTGAGTTATAGGTTGTTGCAAGTTTAGGGGAGATCTACTTGGAGTACGTTGAGTACTTGGAGTGTGTGGAGCACTTGTGGAGTGCATGGAGCACTTGTGTACTGGCAGCATTGGATATTGACTGGTTGGAGGTGAACACCAACTCTGTGTTTGAGTTGTGTGTTGGGACCATAAGAGAGAGAGCTTTGAGGAAAGAATTACTGTACACTTGAGGTGTGGGAAGCCTCTGAGAGGTGTGAAGAAGAAGTGGAATCTTCTTTATTGTATTCTTTTTTGGATGAGTATTAATACAAGTTGTGTATTGTCTCTCATATTCTGTGTTGTTTTTGATTTCTAGTTGCTTGTTACTTCTAGTTAATTTCGCATATTCAGTTGCTTGTATTTGGTAACCAATGGTGCTTCCATGGGGTTCCTAATAGTTGGCATCAGAGCAAGGTTGTTGGCTCATAGCTTGATACCACTAATAGTTGGTATCAGAGCTAAGGTTGCAAGGAGCAAGTTTGTGTTTGGTTACAGGTCACTCTTAGGGGTTTATGATTGAGTGGGAGTATAGCAACGGCAGAAGAAAGTACGCTATGAATGGAGAAACTAAATAGCACAAATGGTCAATTACGGTGTTATGGAAAGAAAGAGCAGGTAAAGAAATATTGTTGGTTGGCAGAAGATCAGCATGAAGAAACTGAAGAAGCAGATGTTGCAGGTGTTGTTGCATAGGATGCTCTGGGATATTTCTTGGATAAAGTTGAATCTTGGTTAATAGATTCTATTGCCTCTTTCCATGCAGCCCCAAGTAGAGCGGTTGGTGAGCCTTGTCATAGTTGCAGGTGGCCAACACATGGGTGTTGAAGGAGGTCATGCAGGTCCCAGTCTTGAAGATGCGGCTAATTACTTCAAGAAAGTTGGGTAATGAGAGATGCATAAGAACTCTCACAGTGGATGCACTTGAATTAGCTGGTGGTAAGAAAGTAGGTATCTTTTATCTATCAACTTATATTACTGATTCTTCTTCTATTGCAAGGACGTGGCTTTGTAGGCTTGGTCACATGAGCAAGAAGGAGATGCATGTTCTTAAGAGGAAGTCAGATGTGTTTTAAAAACTTAAGAACTGGAAAGCCTTGGTGTTCTTGGAGGAGATGATGGACAAAGATCAGTGGAGAAGGCTGGATACCTCTGAGTAGGGCAATTTGGACAAGGTTTTGATTCAAAGTAAACTCGTAGGTAAAAAGTCATCACTCACAGGCATACACAGGTACCGACGTCGGTCAAGGGTAACCGACATCGAACAGATAGGTGCCAATGTCGGTCATGTGTAGACCAGAGAAGTTGATGGTGTTGGGTAGGAGGAGACTGACATCATTGGGATAACTGGCGTCAGTGACCTAGACAGTCGCACGCAACTGATGTTGATCGGATACAGACTGTGTGGTGATCGAGATCAGTCACTGAGACAGATTTTGGGTGGAAAGTAAGCTGTCAAGGAGTCTCAAACACCCATGGGGAGGACTAAAAGTGTAAGTAAGCCTCAAATTCATTGTTCTTCTTCTTTATACTAGTTGCTGACTGCAGAGCAGGAAGGATCCAGAAAACAGTGGGAGCATGGCATGAACAAGATGCAGGACCAAACGGGAGATTTGGTAGGGTTGCCAGCCAGTATGAAAGCACTGAGATGAATGGATACCTTGGTTAAAGAATAGAGAGAATGGACACGTGAGATGAAAGGCTAGGTCATATGGTCTTGAGGAAGCTGCATGACAGTGGTACATGTTTTGACAGGTGGATGACAAAGCAGGGCTTTAGTTAGTGTCATTGTAACCACTATGTTTGTCTTACCAAGTGGATGATGGTCATGACATTATCCTGTTATTGTATGTGGATGGTATACTAGCTAGCAAGTTTGTACATATAAGGTTTTGCTGAGCTAAGGGTAAGGTTAGTTCAGTGGTTTGCCATGAAGAATTTGGGAGCAGCAAAATTCTTTGGCATGAGAGACATGGAAGATCACAAGTTGATTTTGTCTCCAGTGGGAGCTGATGTGA